>WEKX01004050.1:88016-98838 GCA_013390025.1 Pitta sordida | reverse complement strand
GCTCGGCCCGGCCCCCGCCCCGCACAGCCCCCCGCACTCGGGCCCTGCCCAGCGCCGCCGGAGGGGCTCGCAGACCTGCCAGCTCCTGCCTGTCCGGGCGTGCACGGGCTGAGCGAGGCAGACAGCCGGGCGCTGGAGGGGGAATCACTCACAGACCCAGCGGAGGGGGAAGAGGTGTGGGATGGGGCTGTTTGCCGTGGGGTTTTGGGAGGGGGGTGCCGGCCACAGGGACAGTCCCTGAGAAGCCCGACGGGCAGGTGTCAGTGGGGAGGGTCAGAAGTGACCTGCTGCCCTGCCCAGCACCAGCTGCTGGGTCACCTTTGAACCCACGGAGCAAACACAAAAACAGTGGGGGCGAACCGCCCTTTGCCTTTGCCTGGGGTCTGCGGGGCGCAGCTGGGTCGTGCCCCAGGCGCTGCACACCCAGCTCCACCTCGGTTCCCTCAGCCCCGCACAGGGTCCCATCCTGTCCCCGGGGCAGGGGTGGCCGAGCCCCCGCGCAGCTGTCGTTGAATGGGGCGGCTGTGCAAAGCCCTGCGCTGCCGTGCCCGGGGCAGCACGCCTGGCCGGGGGCGGGGGCTCGCAGGGCTGCACAAGGCTCCCATTATCCAGGGGTAATCACCCAGCCGAACACGGCCCGGCCCCGCCGGCAGCCCGAGGCAGCCCCTGGAGGAGCACAACAAACCTGCCCAGATACTGCGAGTTACCCACGTTTAACCACGCAGGGCACCTGGGGCTGGCGCAGCCTGGCTCCGTGCCTCAGTTTCCCCCCCGGGTCACTCAGAGCCAGAGGGGTTGTGTGGGAGGCCAAAGCACTGGGGATTTCCTCCTCCTTCAAAGCCCTTCTGCACGCACTCAGTCCCCACTCACAGGACTCCCAAAGCTCCCACGTGAGGACAGACCCAGGGCTGCCCCCAGCTCAGTGTTCTCCTGCCGCTCTCAGCTCGGGGCCTCTGAACCTTTACATATCCTTTTCTCTCCTCTGCAGCACGACCTGTGCCTTGAGGCCCCGGCAGCGTGGGCTGCACCTCTGCGGCTCCCCCTGAGTCACTGCAGGGCTGGGCTGCAGGTTCCCCTGAGGCACAGCATTCCTCCCAGGAATTCTCACCCCGCCAGCCCCCTGTGCTGGCCCCCAGCCCCACTCCCCGGCTGGTGCCATGCAGGGGCCCTTCCCATGCCCTCCTCCTCCACCTTCTCCTCCTCCTCTGCATGCCTGGCCAACTCCCCCTCCAACACTTTCCCAGCCAAATACACTTGATGATTCATTGGAAATGATTAAATTTTTTCCCTACGGGGTTAGTTGCTTAAAATGGCAATGCTGGGCAGTGATAAGGCTCATGGCCCTGGTGCTGCCGCTGGAGAGGCGAGGCCTCCTCCCTTCCCTGAGAGGAACAAGTGCAAGGGAGCTGTGCCATCATCCAGGGGATGCTCGGGAGCCGCTCTCCAGCCCCACAGCTGCAGCGTAGAGATGCTTTCACAGCTGGTGGCAGGAGCTCCCCGGCTGTGGTGGGAAAATCCACCCGCTGAGTGCGTGTCCAGGGCTCAGGGACCCCCGACAACAACGTGCTCGCTCCTTCCCTCCAAAGGGCAGGATGCAGCTCCAGAGGAGCACTGGGCTCTGCTCCCCTTGGGGCAGGGAAAGGGACGTTCCGCTTTGCACAAAGCACCGCAATTTAAGCCTCGGAAATGGCACCCTGTGAGTGAAGGGGGCCCAAGGGGTCCCACATTCCTGAGGAGAAAACATCCACGAGTCAAACAAACAAGTGGGAGAACCCAAGATGACGCACTGCTGGTGCATTTTGTTCCGGGGCTAACTTTTACTCCGTGTTAAAAATAAAGCCGAGTGTTGCTAAGAAAACCTCTGCAGAAAATTCCCAGCGTTTGGAAAGGGCAATGCCCCTCCCTGGAGAAAACAGGCTGGCCAGACACTGAGGCAGGGAACTTGCAACCCCCCCAACAGCCTCCTGCTCCTACTGCACGGCTGTGCCTCCAGTTGGGACTGTTTAACTTTGGAGAAAACTTGTTTTTCCTCCTGACAGACTCCTGGTTCCGTGGGAGACGGGCAGGGTTTGAAAGCAAGGCATGAACAGAGAGCATGAAATCTCCCTGCTGCGCTGTGTGTGGCACCCAGGGAGCTCATGGGGAGCGTGGCGGGCTGGCCACCTTCATCTTCCCTCTCTGCCGCCTGATCTCACGCCCTCTCATTTATTTGCTTGCTCAATGGATTTGGCTTTGGCACCCATTCACACAAACAGCGTGGATTAGGCTCCCGTGTCACTGTCCCACACACACAGCCAGGGTGGGAAGGTCCCACCTGAGGCACAGGGCAGATCTCACGGCTCTCTCTGCCACTGGAGGCAATTTGGATGCCTGGGCCCTGCCAGCTGCCACCGCTCTCCTGCTCCATCCCTCCTGCCACCTCTCAGGCGAGGCTGTGCCCAGGCAGGCAGCTCTGCCCCTGGCAGAGGTCCCTGGCACAGCTGCTGGAAACGTGGGATCCACAGGACCGTGCCCAGGGCAGGGCTGATTACCCGGTGTTATCTGAGCATTGCAGGTTGCAGGAATGATCTGGAAGTGTGTAATTGCATTTTCCTCCCTCCTCTGGCTCCCGCCGAGCGCGGCTCTCCACAGAAGAATGGCAGAAGTGGACAGCACAGAGCCTGGGGCTGAGCACACCCCTCAGCCCCTTCCACCTTTCCCTGCTCTCCCAGAGAGATCCCTGCTGATATGGAGACCTCCAGACGCTGCCAGAGGGAGCAGGGCTGTGCTGGCTCTGCTCTCTCGCTGTGCCTGTCCTGACACGTGGCTTAGTGTGTCCCAACTGGGGATGGGGGTCCTGTGCCTTCCCCAACCCCTGCGGCCCCCGCTGTGCCTGTGGGGCCCTGAGCAGCTCAGAGGGGAGGGTTCGGGAGGGTTCAGGAGGGTTCTGTGGGGTTCCTGGGGTGCTCTGCGCTGCCCAGTGCTGGTGCCAATGGGCTGTCCTGGCTCCCTGCACGTCTCCGGGCTGGACGGAGCAGAAGCCGTCAGATGTGTCCGCCCAGGCCTGCACCTCTTCACACAACACCGTCAGGGCCAAGAGGGGCCCTGCTCCCCGGGGAAGGGACGGGATGTGAGCCAGCTCTGCTTTCCCACATGGCCTGGGAGCGGCCGGCTGCTGCCCTGCCACTGGGGCATGGCAGTGCTGAGGATCGCTGCCCTGCGGGCACCTTCCTGCCATGCCCTGGCGCTGCATTTTTTGGGTGCCTGAGGGCTCACACGGTGTGTTGCAGCCTGGGGTAAGTGCAGGAACCTGCTTGGGATCTCCATCCTCTGGCTCATCGTTCCCTGGGAGGAAGACCACAAGGGATGGGGTATCCTGTGTGCCATGAGGACACCTTGATGTGCCTCCACCCTGTCTCTGTTCACATCTGGGAGCTCTCTTTGACGCCCCTGTCCTTCAGCTCAGGAAAAGGCTCCTTCCAATCCTCTTCCTCGGCTGGGCTCCCGGCGGCTCCTTTGTATTTCCCTTCTCCTTCCTCTCCTCTTCTGCAGGGCCTTACTGTGGGGATTATTAACCATGGCTACGGGGCCTTTGTTCAGGAGGGGCCGGGACTGGGAGCCGGGTGAGGAGCTGGGAGGGTGGAGGAAGGAAGGGAGCGGAAGGGGGGGAGGAAGGTGACATCTGGATATATTGTGCTGGAGGAGCTCGATCTCCTGGAGCAGCTGCACCGGGATGGCCGGAGGCTCAGCAGATGCAGAGCAGCGGAAAAGCCCCAAAAAGGAGCCAAGCTGGCAAGAGTCACCCAGCCCCACACCATCCAAAGAGCAGAGCCCAGCAACCCGCCCCGGTGATGGTGCAGCTGTCACAAGACAGAGCCAGGACTCCAGGACTGGTTTGTGGTGTGCACACTGCACGGGGAGCAGCAGAGGGATGGCAAGGAAGGCTGTGCAGTCATGCAGCCCTCCCCTTGCACCCTGAGCTGGGGGCCCGACCCTCAGTGCGTGTGGGATGGACAGGGGCAGCTGGAGCGGGGAGCACTCCTGGGAGAAGCTCAGGCAGCTGACAGCCACCGCCAAGGCACGGGGAGAAGGAGCCCTCTGCCCAGGGCTGGGCTGTCACTCCACATCCCAAGGGTTACAGGAGCTCCAGGGCCCTGGGACAGCGTGGGAACATCCACGTCCTGAGCCCTGGCTCACACATGTGCAGCCGGGCTGGGCTGGGCATGGGTGTGTTCCAGGCTCCTCTCCCAGCCCTGCTGCACTGCCAGCCCGGTGTGAGGGGCAGGATTTGGTGATGACTGGGATAGGGGATGGCTGGGAAGGCACTAGCCCGCGGATGACTATTTATAACCCGGCCTTTTCCTTCGGAAGTCTTCCGAATTCATTTCCCCCCCAGCACCGGCCGGAAAAAGGCCCCATTGTGCCGGCGCCAGAAGGGCCAGGGCCCGGCACTCGCCTGCACAATGGGGCAGATTATGTGCCCAGCCCTGGGATCCCGCTGTGGGACACCCGGGAGGGGCAGCTGCCGTCATTCCCGCATGGAAACCCCGTGGCCTGGGCACCGAGGGGTCCTGGCTGCGCTCATTCATCACCCCACAAATGCCACAGCTCCCCCGAGGAGCAGGAACAGCCCTGCCCTGGGCTCCATGTCACCCGACTTTTCTGGTTCCTGCTGCAAAGGAAAGAGAAGGAAGCCTGGGGAACCAGCATCCGTCTCTGTGCAGGGAACTCTTCCTCCTGGCTCTGACTGCAGGGCTTGGGACTTCCCCAGGATGGCTCATTAGGATCAGCTGCCAGAAAGCTCAATTGATTAGCCCCAGGCAGGCATGGAGGCCAGCCCCAGGTTTGGGGGAGCCCCACTTGCAGGGGATCCCTTTGGAGGGCTTTGGGGAAGGCTTCCTGTGGAGAGGAGTGTTGGGGGCGAGGCAACGAGCACAGTCCCCATCCCACCTCCCCACCATTGGCCCCACAGAACTGGGGACACACTGGAGGACCAGGGCCCTGGGGAAATGTGGGGCTGGCCTGGCCAAGCAGGAATTGCTCCTTGCAGGACTTTCCCATGGAAGAAGACTTGCCTTTCCCAGGGCCGTCTGGCCGGGCTCCAGGAGGAGAGACATATCCCAGCTCCCATTGTGGGGAGCCACACAGAAACACGGCGAGCAGCCCTCGAGCTCCCGCTCTTCCACAGAGCAGAACAAAGGCAGGGAAGGTGCCTTTGGCTGCTGGGGACACGGATGGGCTCCCTCCATCTCCTCCTGCAGCCTCTGCCCCACCCCGGAGCAGATGCCGGCTGTTCCCTGCCAGCAGGGATACGTGCCTTGGGGGATACCATCACCTGGCACCTCCAAGGTTAGGGGAAGGCCAGAGGAAGAGTGAGCCACGCCATCCTGGATCTGAGCCCGAGTGGGGACAGGGGATTTTTCCGGAGCGGATGCGCTGAAATGAGCTGAAATGAGCTATTGTTCCAGCCTGGGCTGTGAGCACGGGGCTGCAGGCACCCGCTGCCGTGTGCCAAGGGATCTGCCCAGCCCGTGGCCAGGGGCACCTTGAGGGGACCCGAGGTAAGGTGGCTGGCAGTGCCCAGGCTGGCATATCCCAGGATGTGCCCATGCAGAGAGGGAGGCAGGGGAAGGGGCTGGGGCTGGGGAAGCTGCAGGTCCCACTGTGGACACAGGAGCCGTGGTGGTCCCCAGCAACTCCTCAGCTCATTTTTCCCATTTCTCTGCCACCTGCAGCTTGTCCCCAGCCAGTTTGCTGGGACGTGCCATGGGGCAGATGTGAGGCAGCCCCAGCACTGCTGGCCTGGTCCTGGGCTCCACACAGCCTGGACCCCAGAGCACAGAGTGCTGAGCGCCCCTCCGGCACAATGGGCTCCAGAGAATCTCTCAAGCTCTGTGACACCCAGTCCCGGGGTTTCTCTCTCTCTCCCTCTGCTTCCAGCTGGGAGTCACAAGGACTCAGCAGCTGCGNAGAGAATCTCTCAAGCTCTGTGACACCCGGTCCCGGGGTTTCTCCCTCTCTCCCTCTGCAGCTGCATTGGTTGAGGCAGCCCTAGAGCTGGCATCCCATGGCTGCTGTTTCCCTGAAATGCGCGGTGAGCTCAGTCCCAGGAAGGCAACTCAGAGCCGTGATGCAGCAGCCCGGTGGCCGGGCTCGGTGCCAGCACAGGCGGTGCTGGGTCTCCAGACAGGGCAGGGCTGCAGGAGTCCGCACACGCCGGGCTCTGTGCCCTCAGGCTGGGCTGTGGTGGCCCCGGGTACCAGCAGAGCCCAGTGAGGCTGACGAGGGGAGGGGGCTCACAAGCAGGGCTCATCCTGTCCTGCCACCAGCAGCTGCCGCGGGCACAGCTGGGAGCACGGTGGCATCATTCCCAGACCTCCAGGCAAGTGCAGGGACAGCTGGAGCGACCCTCCATGCAAGGAGAGATCTCATCCACAGCCCAGCTTCCAGGCACCCTGGCAGAGTCCTCTGTCCGCCCTCAGAGTCCCGGCAAGGGTTTTCCATCCCTGCGCCCAAGACTCTGCTCCAACCACATCGCTGTTCCAACCTGCGCTGCTCCTGGGTGCAATCCCGGAGCTGGACAATCCCACCGCAATGGGAGCAGGCACAGCTTCCCTGCGTCCCGCGAAGCACGGGGCAGTGACGGATTAGCCCCGCTAATTAGCCACGTGCAGCGGGAGCCCCCCGGGATGGGTCGGGCATGGCCGGGGGCTGGGCAGGCGCCAGGAGCGCGCAGGGGGAGGCAGGTGCACGGCCGGAGGCAGGGAATGAGCCGAGCACGCCCAGCCCTTGGCTCGGCTCGCTTTTCCCTTCTCCTGCTTGGGGAGGCGATGAGAAAGGCAAACATCACCATAAATGCTGAAAGCATCCCGGCTCCGTCACGTGGCGCGCACACCCCGGGGATGCAGGACACGGAGCCACGGCCAGCGCCGGCCGGGCAGGGAGGGGACAGGGCGGCAGGGGGACAGACGGCAGGACAGAGCCCAGGCAGGGACGGACAGACACGGCTGCGGCAGCTTGAGGAGGGTGGGTGGCCCCGAGCAGCAGCAGCCCGGGCAGAGGGTGTCAGGATGTGGCCCCTGCCCTGGCTCAGGGGTTTGGAATTGGGAACATGGCACAGGGAGAAGTCCTTCCCCACTGCCCGGGGTGTGGTGCTTCCCTGCCTGGCCCCACACCGGCCGGAGCCTCCTGGCCTCCACATTTCTTTCATAGTGGTCATCACTATGATCCACTGCACTCGCTCTCCCCTTCCTTCCCTTAAAAAGCCTTGGGCTCCAGGGCTGGATTTTCCAGGACTTGTCGTCAGGGTGAAGGCGGCAGGGCTGGACAATCCCCTGGGGCACAGCCCAGAGGCTCTGGCAGCCCCACGCCCTGAGCAGGAGCCGCCAGGGAGGGCAGGAGCTGCTCCAGGGCTGTAACCTTGGGCTGGGCCACAGCCACGGCTTTATTTTCAGATCTGCTGCAGGAAACTGCTTGGCAGGGTGAGAACAGCTCTGCCCTGGGCTGACCCTGTCCCAGGGAGACCCAGGGGATCCTACTGACGAGCACACACCTTCCCCATGCCAGGGCTGAGGACGGCACAAGCTCATCACATGAGTGGGCACTGCGGGTGGTGGGTGCCCCCTGAGCTGCTCGGAGCTNGAGGATGTCCCTGGGTCATGGGCTTTTCCTCTTGGTGGTCAGGCAGATCCATTTCCACACAGTATTTTAGTATTACAATTATGTGTACAATAGGATTAAAATAAAATAGTTGATAATTATAATTAATATTAACACTGTACAATATAAAAAATCACTTCATTCCAGGTTTTAAAAAACTGCCAAGTGTGTGTGAAACGTGGAGCCCTCGCGGGCCCTTTTAATGGGGGGGGGGGCTCCCAAAATAGAGACCACACCCCAAACCAGCGACATCCGCCTCGGAAGTGGAGGGTGGAGCTGCGGGCACGTGCCCCATGAATGGGCCTTCCCCGCTGCCCCATACCTNAAAATCACTTCATTCCAGGTTTTAAAAACAATTGTGTGTGCAATGTGGAGCCCTCGCTGGCCCTTTTAATGGGGGGGAGTGGGCTCCCAAAATAGAGGCCACACCCCCAGTGGCCTTGGCCACATTCTGCGCTCCCCAAACCAGCGACACCCACCTCGGAAGGGTCCCTGAGGTGGATTGCGGGCACGTGCCCCATGAACGGGCCATCCCCGCTGCCCCGTACCCCACTTCTGGTCCTGGACCTGCTGCTGGTCCCCGTCGCGATCCTGAGGACGTCGGTGGTGACAGGGGTGCTGTGCCCGTGGGACATGGTGCTGCTGTGGGTGCTGTGCCGGCAGGACTCGAGGTGGCACGGGGAGGTGATGGGGTGAGTGAAGCTGTCCGGGAACAGGCTGTTGGAGGTGGTGCAGTGGAGCCTGGAGCGGGGGCTGGGCTGGGAGCAGGAGATTGTGTGTCACTGGCCGGCCGGTGCTCGGGGTCACGGAGCTGCTGGCAGCATTCCAGACACAGGAGTCCAGCAGAGCCGCCGCCATGTCCATCCCGCTGTGGCCACACTGCCCTCCGTCCTTGAAGCTCCTCTGCTCCACAGCCGGGATCTTCATCAGCATCTACGTCCTGTTCCACGTGTGCCTCCTGGGCACCCAGAACCTCTTCCTGCTGCTCGTTTCCCTCTCACACTCAGAGCCACGTCTGGTTTTCAGCGTCCCTGAGCTGCTGCTTATTGTCCAGGCCTCTGTGTCCAAGGCCGTGCTCGTGCTGCTGTTGTTGCCCGTACAGCTCCTCTCCTTTGCCTTCAGGGTCTTTATAACCATCATCTTCCTCTGTGTTCATGTCCTGTGGCTGCTCCTCCATATCGTGGTTGTTGTGGGTATCATTGCCTTTCTCTACGTGCTGGTCTGTCACCGGGAGATGCTGTTGTCACTCCTGAAGTTTCTGCTGTGCCCCCCGGATGCTCTAGAGGGACGTGTGGGGATGTTCTGGCCGTTGTTCTTCAGGATAACGGGAATAAGCATGGAGAGCTTCTGTGTTCTCGTGATCCTGGGTCTGCTGACCTGCGTGTTCGGGCACATGTTCTTCCTGCTCTGCCTGCCCTTCCAGCTGGCCTACAGGCTCCTCTCCTTCACCATCAGGGTCTTCATCACCGCCTCCTTCCCCAGGCTTCACGTCCTGGGGCTGCTCCTCTGCATTGTGGCTGTCAATGCCTTTCTCATCGTGGCTGTTTACCGCCGGGAGCTGCTGTGGACACTCGTGGAACCTGTGCTGGGCATCCTGCACCAGCTGCAGCGGGGCATGGGGCGGCTGTGCCAGGCACTGGGAATGGACATGAACAGGATCTCCACGGCCTGGGGCTTGCTGGCGATAGGGAGGCTGCTGGTGAACTGGAAAAATACACAACCAAGGGCTGGGGCTGCCCCCAGACCCAGGAGGGCAGGGGGGTGCAACAGCCCGTGGGTGCTCCCAGAAGAACAAGAGGAGCTCAGGAAATGTGTCGTCTGTCAAGACCAAACCAAGACTGTGGTTCTGCTGCCCTGCAGGCACCTGTGCCTGTGCCAGGAGTGCAGGGACGTCCTCCTGCAGCAGGACAGAGAGCAGCGCCTCTGCCCCTTGTGCCGCCGGAGGATCCAGCAGACCCTCGACGTGTACCTGTGACACACTGCAATAGATACAAAACTGCAGCTTAATATAACGCCACTAAATAGGATGTATTATGCCGTTTAATATACCGCATATTGAAATGTAACGTAAAAATAACGTCCATGTTCAACACCGCGAAGCGCAGCGTCCCGTGAGCGGCGCGGGATAACCCGCGGCGCGGGCCCTTTAAGGGAGCAGCCGAAGCCACGCCCCCCAACAGCCGCGCCCCCGCCGCGTCCTCCGAACCGCCCAATGAGCGTGGGGCAGGGGCGCGCGCCCCCGCCNACACTGTACAATATAAAAAATCACTTCATTCCAGGTTTTAAAAACAATTGTGTGTGCAATGTGGAGCCCTCGCTGGCCCTTTTAATGGGGGGGAGTGGGCTCCCAAAATAGAGGCCACACCCCCAGTGGCCTTGGCCACATTCTGCGCTCCCCAAACCAGCGACACCCACCTCGGAAGGGTCCCTGAGGTGGATTGCGGGCACGTGCCCCATGAACGGGCCATCCCCGCTGCCCCGTACCCCACTTCTGGTCCTGGACCTGCTGCTGGTCCCCGTCGCGATCCTGAGGACGTCGGTGGTGACAGGGGTGCTGTGCCCGTGGGACATGGTGCTGCTGTGGGTGCTGTGCCGGCAGGACTCGAGGTGGCACAGGGAGGTGATGGGGTGAGTGAAGCTGTCCGGGAACAGGCTGTTGGAGGTGGTGCAGTGGAGCCTGGAGCAGGGGCTGGGCTGGGAGCAGGAGATTGTCACTGCCCTCTGTGTGTCACTGGCCGGCCGGGTGCTCGGGGTCACGGAGCTGCTGGCAGCATTCCAGACACAGGAGTCCAGCAGAGCCGCCGCCATGTCCATCCCGCTGTGGCCACACTGCCCTCCGTCCTTGAAGCTCCTCTGCTCCACAGCCGGGATCTTCATCAGCATCTACGTCCTGTTCCACGTGTGCCTCCTGGGCACCCAGAACCTCTTCCTGCTGCTCGTTTCCCTCTCACACTCAGAGCCACGTCTGGTTTTCAGCGTCCCTGAGCTGCTGCTTATTGTCCAGGCCTCTGTGTCCAAGGCCGTGCTCGTGCTGCTGTTGTTGCCCGTACAGCTCCTCTCCTTTGCCTTCAGGGTCTTTATAACCATCATCTTCCTCTGTGTTCATGTCCTGTGGCTGCTCCTCCATATCGTGGTTGCTGTGGGTATCATTGCCTTTCTCTACGTGCTGGTCTGTCACCGGGAG
>WEKX01004050.1:63499-76435 GCA_013390025.1 Pitta sordida | reverse complement strand
ACGACGGCAACAAAGAGGAAAAGGAGGAGAAAAGTGTCTCTTCTCCGCCCAGACGCCGGAGCCGGGAACTCGGGGAGTGCCAGCTGCCCCCGGCTGCGGGTCCCCACTCACTGCGGTGCCCCGGTCCCGCTGCCTCGCTGCTCTCCGCCGTGGAAGGGCTGCGGCTCTTCCCGGCCACTTCTCTCTGACGAAGGCCCAAGCAGAGGCAGCCTCTCCACCCCCCCCTTCCTCCTCCTCACTCCTCCCAAACTCCAAAGGAAATCAAGGGCCTTGGGAGCCAAAAGCTACAAGACAAGGGGAAAAAGAAAAATAATCTCGTGGTGTCAGAAGTGCTGTAAGCAGGGGGAAGGGAGAGCGAGGCAAACAGCCCGGCCAAGGGAGAGGAGGCACGGGCTGCAAACCGCCTCCGCTGAGCACATCTGGGCACCCAAGGCATGAAGGGGAGGGAAAACAGGCAGCAGAGGGAAGGGGGACAGGAGAAATGCTGAGGGAAGGAATTCCAGTAAAAGCAGGGAGGCTTGAAGCGGCAGAAGGAAGAAGGAGCCTTGACTGGCAGCCCTGAGCTTGTCACTGGCAGCAGAGCTGAGGCAAGGAGGATGGCAGGGCACACACAGCCTGGCAGTGCCAGTCCCATGAGCATCCATGGGAAGTCGCAGGAGCGATCCAGGGTGTCCCAGCATGTGGCACTGAGCAGGCAGGGCAGGTGGAAGCACAGGCAGAGCAGCGCTGTGGCTGTGCCAAGAAGCAGGGCTGGCCCTCGGGGACTGCGGAGCACGTGGAGAAGCTTTCGAGGGCACTCCCAGCTTCCCTTTAGCTTGTTCCAGCACCGAGTGCATCCAAGGGACACGGCCAGACGTCGGGCAGCGGGGCAGTCCCATGGCTGGGGGAGTCCCCGTGCCTGGCGGCAGCTGGGACATGCAGGGAGTGAAGTGCTTGAGCCCCCCGGGCTCTGTGGGCACAGCAGTGCCGTGCTGGGTACAAGGGCAGAGCGGTGCTGACCCGAGTGAGTCCTGCTCCGCTGGGCTGGGGACTTCCCCGCACACTCAGGGTGGGTGGGGGCAGCAGGAAACACGCTGGCACTGTTTGCCCTCTGCTCCCTGTGCCAGTGCCCGCAGTGGTGTGGGTGACATTGCCGGCTGCTCCTTCCTGACACAGATGCCCAGGGCCAGGCTGGGTGCTGGCAGGGATCCGCCTGGCTCCTCTCTCCCAAGGTGTGAAGGGATTGTTGTTTTTGGCTGGCTGGCAGCTGGTTTGTGGCTGTGGGGTGTTGCCAGGCCTGTGGCCATCAGAGTGGCCTCCAGCCAGCACAGCCAGCTCAGCCAGCAGGGCCACAGCTCTTGCTGAGGTGGGATCCCTTCCCTGCACCACTGGGCCACAAAAATGACCTCCTCCAATACCCACCCATCTCCCTGGGACCCTGTGCAAGCCCCCAGCCCAGTGAGAGCACAGCCAAGCCACCTGTTCTCTGCTGCAGACATGAGCCTCCCCTACTCCATCCCTGCTCAGAGCTCCCAGCCTGGTTTCCCTCCCTTGGTCTCACTGTTCCCTGGGATCTGGCAGGACCCCCACACAGACCCTCCCTGAATGAGCCACCAGCTCCATTGGGTTTGTCAGCTGCTCACGCTGTTTATTCCTCTGGCTTTGGAGCTGTGGGACCCTGGGCTCCTCTGCCTGCAGCTGGGCTCAGCTCTGCCTCATCTTGCCCCGTTTGGGAGCTCTGGTTCTTGCCCTGGTGCCCCCAGCACAGCCTCTCCAGCACAAGTCTCTCCCCGTGGCAAGGCTGGGATGTGTCACCTGCTCTCTAAGGATCTGAAGCTGCGGGCAAGCCCGTGGCATCCAGGCACTGAGCTGAGCTCTGGGCAGAGGGGCTGACCCAGGGCAGGTGAGGAGCCAGGCAATGGGGGGCTGCCAGTGTGGGCCACCCCAGCAGCTGGGTATTCACAACAGGGGGAAGTTGGTAGGGACATTTTGGGGTGGGGAGAGTGGCTTCATCCCCTGCTCCTCTTCTCTGGCCGGGTCAGGGCTGGAAGCACTCTACGGGGTCGTTGGAGTCAGGCAGGATGTTGCAGTTGATGGGCCAGAGGATGCCCAGGAGGCCGAGGGACTGCTGGCACCGCAGCTCTGCCGCCAGGCACACGGCTCTGCAGGGCTGCAGCACCCCCCCGTCCGGGGTGCACTTGGGCACGAAGAGGCTGCAGATGAGCAGGCGGAGGTGCTGGAAGCACGCGAGCTCCATCAGCGTCTGCGGGACACCAGCGGTGAGCCTGGCACACTGTGGTGGGGGCAGCCCACGGGCAGCCCACGGGCACCTCACCTGGTAGTCCTGCAGCACCTCGGCGGCTCCCTCCTGGTCCGGGATGGCCAGCCAGATGTTGGGGAAGGAGGTGGCATTGTAGCCCAGCCCCAGGCACATCTCCACTTCCACGGGCTCACAGACAGACCCTGCGCCACAGGGCGAGGGGATTCACAGCTGCCACTGTGTCCCCTGAGCCAGGTGGGCTCGAGGAGAGGGGCTGGGTACTGAGTGGAGCACCCAGGGGTGACACTCACCGAAGGCTGGGTAGGAGACCCCGGTGCAGTTCAGCTCGTCGGTGCCATCGGGGCAGTCGTGCCAGCCATCACACACAGACTCCAGCAGCCGGCACTCCCCGTTCCCACAGGAAAACTCTGTGGGGCTGCAGGTCTCTGCAAAGCGGGAGGGACCAGCATGGCAGGGCATGGGCTGGGGCATGGCGGGGAGTCAGCCTGTGCCTGCACTGACCACCCCTGTCTCTGCTTCTTGGGCGTGTGGCAGGGAATCTGGCAGGTGATTGTCACCCAGCCTGGCCTTGAAGACCCCAAGGATGGTGATGGCACAGCCCACCCTGGGCGGCCTGTGCCCCTGCTTGGCTACCTACTCTCCGTGGCGTTGTGGGCTTGGTAGGTGGCAAAGAACCCGTTGTCTGCTACTCCCTCGTCCGCCACAAAGAGGATGGTCATGAGATGTCGTGAGGAGGTCAGGGGGGGTGGCAGCTGGTGGCCGCAGAACCTGCGGAGGTCAAGGGGTGAGGGATGAGCTCAGGGGGCCGACCAGCACCTCCCCAAACCCTGTCCTCTGGTGGCTCCTCCTCACCAACCACCCCGTGCCTCAGTTTCCCCAGCTGAGCTGTGGGACCTGTGCCCCCAGGCTGGTGCAGCCGTGCTGGAGTTATCAGGGGGTGCCTGTACCTGCCCATGAGGCTGGCAGCCCCCGTGCCCGCGCTGTCGTGCACCTCCACGAAGTCGAAGCTGCAGTCCTCGTGCGACTCCAGGCTGAAGTTGTGGAAGTGCAGGTCGATGACGTGGCCCACGGGCACCGAGATCTGCCAGAGGCACAGCTGCGGGGCAGGGGGCAGCCGGCGACACCCGTGAAGCTGGGCAGGGACACCCCGGGTCCTCCCTGGTGGGAGGTTTCCATCCTCCCTGCCCCATCCCACCAACATCCCTTCTCTCACCTGCTGGTGCGGGTATGGCTGTGGATGGTTCGGGGTGGAGAAGTGCCCCTCCAAGGCGCTCAGTGGCCCCCCACACTCTGGAGGGACACACAGAGGCAGCTTTACCCCTGTCCCTCCTCCCATCTCCCCAAATGCCTACCCCAGCCTCGCTGCCCATCCTAGTGCCCTGTGACCCTGTGCTGCAGGGGGGGTGCTGTCCCACCCACCTTTGTGTTTCAGGCTGCAGTTGGCCTCATCGCTCTTGTCTGTGCAGTCATGGAACCCGTCACAGACGAAGCCCAGGTGGAGGCAGAGCCCCTGGTCACACAGGTGCTCGTCCCAGGAGCAGCTCTCTGCACACAGGCAGAGACACCCAGGGTGGTGGAGGGGCCACGCTGGGCACTGTCCCCTCCTGGAGGGGACCCCTGACAGCTCTCCCCACTGCGAGGAGTGCCCAGGACAGGGGGACTCACTCTCGTTGGGGGCCACTGCACGGTAGCGGGCGCTGAATCCCAGGGCGCCCACGCTGCTGTCCGAGACGAAGGTGACCCGCAGATGGTTGGAGTCGGTGTTGAAGGTCGGAGGCAGCATGTTGCCACAAAACCTGCGGGCAAGGCAAGAGGTGACACGGTGACACTACCCCCTCCCCACTGCACCGCCACGCTCCCCAGGTGTGAGGGGTCCTACCTGGTCGGGCCCCCCCGAGCTGGGACATCATCTGTGCCACCCGCCCCCTGCTCCTCATAGAGCTCCACGCGATCGAAGAGGCAGGAGGCCGTGCCCTCCACGCTGAACGTCTCCATCTTCAGCTGGATGACGAGGCCGGGGCTCACCTCGATGTGCCAGATGCAGAGAGCGTTGGGGGGGTAGGGGCCGGGGTAGTTGGGGGAGCTGAAGGAGCCCTGGGGGCCCCGCAGAGTCCCACCACAGGCTGCACAGGGCAACAGCGCGGGCATGAGCTAGTGCAGGGCACCCCCATCCCAAAACTCTGCCCCACACGGGACTTACCCGGTGCTGCTGTGAGGGCTGTGGGCAGCCAGCTCTGCGTTGGGGTGCCAGCTGTTCTAGGGGCAGGGGGGTCCCTTCGGGTGGGTGCTGAGGTGGTGGTGGCAGTGCCATGGGCGGGCAGGGCCGTGGCTGGGGCGCCGGGTGGGTGTGGGGACGTCAGTTCTGTGCACAGGGGAGAGCAGGGAGAGAGGGCTGCAGTGCAGGGAAGGGGCTTAGGAAGCCCACCCCCCTGTCCCCTGTGCTCCCACCCCACCCTACCCACGCGTGTGTGCAGCTCCCAGGGGATCCTGCACAGCTCTCCCAGGGGTTGGTGATCCTGCCGCATCTCAGGGGGGTGGAGATTCCCTTTGCTCCTGTACATTTTCTCCGTGTCCCTCTCCCCCTCTGAGCCGGTTCTGTGCCCTCCCGCCACGGCCCCAGCCGCCCCCCAGCCCTCCTTGCCCAGGCACTCACGGTGGATGACGATGCCCAGCAGGAGGGCGATGAGGAAGAGCAGGATGGCGCTCATCAGAGCCACGCACAGCCACGTGAACTTGCAGTCGGCGCGGTACCTCCAGCCCACCTGCCCCCAGAGCTGCCGGCCTGTGGGAAGGCGAGGACAGCGGGCAGAGCCCTGGCTGAGCCCTGGGTTGGCAGGTCCCCCTCCTCTTGTTCCCTGTGCTGCATCCCGCTGCCAGACCCACGGCTTGGACAGGGAGGGGGTTGTGCAAACCCCCCGGCTGGTACCGAGGCCATCCCGGGGTGGTGCAAGGCTGGTCCCGTCCTTGTCTGGAGGATGCTCCGTGCCCGAGGTTGCCCGGGGCTCCTCGCCCTCGAAGACGGGGTTGCAGAACTCGGTCTGTGGGAGAGTTAAGTGCAGGTGGCACCACGGGGACCCGCAGGTGGGTACGTGGGGACTTTCAGCAGCACCCACGCCCCCCCAGTCGTACCTTGCTGTGGTCCAGAGCCTCGGGGCAAAGCGTGATTTCGGTGAAGTCCTTCATGGCAGCGGGCGGTTCCCAGCACAGCCTGGCTAAAACCTTCCCCAGCCCCCTGTGCCCCCCAGCACAGCTCCCAGCCCCGCCGCCCGCTCCTCCCCGGCCGCCCCCATCGGCCCCCCGCTCCAGGCTGCGGGGCACAGGTGGTGGCAGTGCCAGCTGTGCCTACAGGTGCCACCCCAGCGCCGCAGCCCCCCGGGCCATACCCGCCGTGCCGGGAGTGCAGGGAGCCAGCAGCCCCAGCCCCCGCGTCAGGCCCCTTCCCCCTCGCCCTGTTAATCCAGCTCAGCTGAGGATGCCGAGGTCAGGCTCTGGCACTGAGAACCAGCGTCTTAAAGGGGAATGTGTGCTCACACCCGCCCCGCGGGGAGCCCGGCCCGAGGGGCACCCTGCTTTGGGGTGCACGGAGCCACCCCTGGTTTGCCTGCTGCCTCTGGGCTCCCCAGTGTTCAGGGCAGCGCTCAGGGGGTTGTGTTGGGGACCCCCAGGCTGAGCGTGTCCCTCCTTCCCTCACTGGGTGCCTGAGCCCTGCCACCTGCCTGCCCGCTGCCCCTTAATGCCTCCGTGCCCGTCTCCGTCCCTAAGCAGGGGAGAAAGGGGCCATTGTTCAGGGGTTTTGAGGGAAGACTGTGGGCACTGGGGAGTTCTGCCATCCTGGAAGGGCTTCTGCTGCCTCCAGGCGCTTCAGGTTGTTGGAGGAGATGGACTGCCACCTGTGCCCACGTCTCCCTTGCTCCAGGCAAGCCCTGGGGCATGGGGAGCTTCTGGTCCGTGGGTGCTCCTGAGTCTCCAGAGCCACGCACGGGGAAGCTGTTCTGGCACTGGGGGCAGTTTCCCACCCAGTGCTTGACCCTCTGCCCTCCCCGAGAAAACCACGTGCACACAGGACTCTCTTCAAGCTCAAATTTATTCCTGCACGAGTCTCCCTTGTATGAGACACTTCTCACCCATCTTGCTTACACAGTAAACAAGCCACCTGCCAAGCAGCAGCGCTGCCCCAGCCCAGTACCTGCCCCGGGCAGCCCCCCCACCCCGGCCTGCCCTCCCTGAGCCCTGCTGGGATGCCCCAGGCCGGGCAGGATGCTCGTGCCAGCGCTCAGCCTGTGCCCACAGGGCAATGAAGGCGAAGCCAGCCAGGTGCTGGGTTGGACGGAGCTGCCTTGCGGGCTGGGATGGTGCCAGGCAGTGCCCGTCTCTCCTCCCACTGCACCTCAGGCAAGGCAGGGCTGGGGAGGAGAATAAATTAGAGAATAGGCTAAAAAGGCCACTGGCATTTGCTTAGCTGGAGGACAGAGCAGCAGGGTGGGTTCCCGGGCACCCAGGGGGGCTCCTGATCACAGGGGGGAAAAAAGCCCCAATTGCAGATGGTCCCAGAAAGCCACTGTCCTCCCCTCCTGCTCCTCCACAGGGTGGATGTTCCTGTGAACCCCAGTGGCCCCCCCGCTCCCCTAAATGGTTTAAGGCACCGTCATATGAGGAGGCAGGTAAAAACCTACCCGAGGCACCCCCCGACACGTCCCTGGAGAGGCAGGAGGTGGCGGGGTGCTCCAGCTGAAGCGAAGTCCACTATAAATACATAGAAATTCCACAAAAGTTTTTCCTCCCTCCTGTCCGTGGGTCTGGGCCTGAGCTCAGGCTGCTTTGAGGAGTGTGTGTGGGGCAGCTGCTGGGGATGTGCTGCCTGAGATGGGACGGAGGCAACTGGAGGGCTGGAGTCCTTTGCCAGGAGGTTTGGAAGTGCCGGGAGGAGGTGGTGAGCAGTTCATGAATCCTCTGGGATGGCCAAGCAGATACAGGAGTGTCAAGAGGCCGGGAGGGATGCATGAGGCTCTCCTGGGTGCTGCCCCAGGGGAGCAGAGGTCCTGGCTGAGTCAATGGGACAGGCAGCCCCATTCCTGCAGAGTCCCTTGCTCTGGATCTTTATTACACGCTAAAAAAAAAAAAAGAAAGAAACTAAACCCTCAAGGTAAAAACCAAATGCCAGCAACCAGACAGTGCCTGAGCTGCCTGAGCCCTGTCCTGCCATCAGCTGCACTCCTCAGTTCGGAGCTGGGCTGTCCTTGTCCAGGGTCTGCTCCTGGCTGTCCTCAGCTTCCACCTGCAGCCAACTGAGGGTCTCTCCTCTTCACCTCCCTCTTGCACCTGGCGGGGGCTGAACGGCCGAGACCTGGCAGAGCCGGCTCTGAGGGGGGGCACAGGGGGTCCCCAGGGAGGCAGGGCTGGCTACATGCGGGAGGACGGGCTGGCCAGCTCGTAGAAGAGCAGGTAGGCATCGCTGCTGCGGACGTGGCTGGATGACATGGGCGTGACGCTGCAGAGGTGGGAGAAGAGCTGTGAGCAAAGCGGGGCGAGGCACCAGGATGCCCTGAGCAGGGGGTCCCTGCTCGCCCTGCCCTGACCCCCCCACCAGCCTCACCGGGAGTCGTTGAAGCTGTGCCACTCGCTGGACACGGGGCTCTTGCAATAGGCTGTGTAGTGTCCCCCCATGGTGGTGCCCGAGTGGTTGGAGACGGCGTAGAGGTTGTAAACGGCGTGGTCTGTGGGGAGAGGGGACAAAGGTGCTGCTCAGCCCCCTCAGCAGATGCCCCCCAGTATGCCAGCATCGAGCTGGATCCCCTGGATTCTGCAGCTCCCACCCCTCGTGCCTCTGCCCCCCACCATGGCTGTGACACCCATGAGGGTACACAAGGAGCCCAGGAGTCCCCAGGAGCTCCAGGCTGTGCTGGAACATGCAGGGGCTGGGACTCACTGCAGGTCTGTGAGGCGAATTCCCGGAGGTCCAGGTCCTTCAGCTGGAAGTTGACGAAGGTGGTGAGTTTGCTGCTTCGTATCCTGGCCTCTGAGAAGCGCTTCAGGTCTGGAGGGGGTTTTGTTAAGGAGCCAAGGGACAAAGGGGAGCCCCTGGGAAACCACCTGCTCCCACCCCAACACCCTCTGTCTCCATCTGCCCGCCCAAAGGATACGAAGCACCAGGATCTTGGGGAACTTCTGGATGCTGAATTTCTTTGTGCACCTCGTCCTGGCTTTGCAGCGACAACACGTCTGTGGGAGACAAACAGAACGAGCAGGAGGGTGAGGGCAAAGGCCAGTCCCACTGGGCACTGAGCCTGCAGTCCTGGTAACACAGGCGTGGGGGGAAAGCCTGTCCCATGCCCAGCCTGTCCCCAGGGAAAGCCCCCCTGCCCCATACCGGTTTCTCGTCCCCATCCAACACGTCCTCTTTGGTGAAGAGCCGCAGACAGTCCATGAGCGTCACCTCCCCGTAGCCTTTCTGTGGGAGCACAGCGAGGGTCAGGGATGGAGAGTGAGGGGCAGGGGGCCAGGGGGCCAGGTGTCATTGAGGATCCCTCACCTTGGGGATGGGCAGGGACAGGTCCCAGAAGGGGTCAAAAGCTGTGGAGCAGTAGCCGCACTCACTGCAGGTCAATGAACTCTTCAGCTGCCCAACGAAGAGGTCTGGTGGGATGAGACAGAGCAGGGTGAGACCCCCAGTCCCCAGCCCCTCTCCCAGCCCAGCCCTACCCACTTCTTCCCCCGGCCCTGCTCACCACTGATGCGGCTGTCCTCCCTCTCCTGGTACCTCCTCCACATCTGCCGGCTCTTCTCATCGTCACTGCAAGGGGTGGGGAGACAGAAGGGCACTGAGCACGGCCCGGGGACACCAGCCCTGCCACCCACACCAGAGGGACCTGCGTGGTCGCTGTCCCTGGGCCAGGCTAGCAAGCAGTGAGCTCATCAGTGGGGCCTGTGCCCCAGGCAGCACTTACGGGAGGTGGTCCAGGGTGTCGGTGCTGGCGCGGGGCCGCACCAGCACACGGTTCACCTCGCTGTGCAACCCGTCCAGGAGGAACCGCAGGAACTCCTGTGCATCCTGCTGGCTGCAAGACACAGGGCAGGGCCGGTGAGCAGAGGCGGGGGGGGCTCAGCTCCCAGCACCACCCCTCCTCACCCCCCTTACTTGTAGCCGACGAAGCGGGGGGCGTATCTCTGGATCTGCGTCTTGAACTCGGAGGGGCTCACGCTCTCGTTGGGGGATGAGGTCCAGAGCAGCTGGATCAGCTTTGCAAACTCTGCAGGCAGAGAGGCAGCTCAGCAGCTGGGATGGCGTGGCATTGCTGTGCTCCCTGGAGGAGAGCTCAGCACCCCACTCTTGGAACCCCTGGACCAGATCCTCCCACTGTCCGGTCACCCACAGCACGGCACCTGCCCCAGCAAGGCTGGGAAGAAGCACTGACCTCTGGGTGGGGGGGCCCCCAGGATTTGGGGTGTCCCAGGGGAGCAAGGGGATGCCGCAGGGATGTGCTGCAGGGGCAGGTGCTGGACACTCACCTGACATGAGTGCCGTGCGCATGCGGCTGTTGTTGTTGAGGTCCCGCAGGTACTGGTTCTGCAGGCAGTAATCCCGCAGCTCCTTGGTGTTGCTCAGGCACTGCAGGATGGAGTTCATGAAGCACTGGGGGAGGCAGAAG
Source organism: Pitta sordida (assembly GCA_013390025.1). Classification (NCBI taxonomy): domain Eukaryota; kingdom Metazoa; phylum Chordata; class Aves; order Passeriformes; family Pittidae; genus Pitta; species Pitta sordida. The sequence continues at coordinate 66,529 of WEKX01004050.1, read as the reverse complement.
AGAAAACCATGGCAACGGGAAGCAGAGGGAGGCAGGCGGTGGCAGGGGGACACCAGGGGCGGGTGGGCAGAGGATGGGGACGAAGCAGCGCAGGGCAGGGGAAGGTCTTCCTCACAGCACCATCAGGAGAGGGGTGCAGGGAGCTGCCAGGGGGAGAGCGTGGGTGCTGGAGGTGAGGTGAAGGGACAGGGATCCCCTGTGCCCCACAGATGTGCACGGTGTGAGCTGGGGCCGTGGTGCCTGGGCACACACTCACCGTATTGCCGAGGTTCCGCAGCCCGGTCAGCCCCTGCACTGCCTTGGAGCTCTGCAGAGAGAGGGGACAGGGCTGAGACGGTGCCCCACCGGCCATGCCTGTGGGCAGCCCAGTGAGGCCATGGCACCACAGGCATCCACACAGAGGAGACCCTCGAGTGCAAGCAGAGGTCCCATCCCAGTGTGACATAATGAGCAGAGGCAGCCCCAAAGCTGCTCTCTGGGCCAAGGACCCGCTGAGCAGCCATGGCTGGCCTGCCCCATCCCTCTGGCTGGCCCAGGACAACACACAGGGCTCAAAGTTCTCCCTGCCTGGTAATGCTGCTGCCCCATGCCCTGGGCTGCAGGCCAGCCCAGCCACCTCGGCTGCCTCCCCAGTCACTCCTGAGCCCCAGGGCACTGGGGGATGGCAGTGCCTCGTGCCTGCCCCACACTGCAGGAGCACAGTGCCTTGTCATTGCCCATCTTGTCCCTGCCAGGTGTCCTTCCCCTCCAGGACACCCTGCACAAGCACAGCCCAGACTTTGGCACAGCTATTTTGCAGGATAAAGTCCACCTGGGAAAATGCAAGCCCAGCCCTGCAGCAGAGAATCCAGAGAACAGGACTATGTGCCCAGCAGTGCCCGCCCAGCCTCTCACTGTCCTGGCTGTCCTCTCCAGTGCCATGGGGCTTTTCCAGGTCCCCAGGTGCTCCCTGGGCTGGGCCAAGTGGAGATGTCCATGGGCAGCTGGGTGCTGGGGCGAGGAGGTGTTGCCACTCTTTGTTGAGACAGACTCAGAGCACCGAGGGATCTGGAGGGGCCACAACCCCTCTCCCTGCATGTGGGGAGGAGTGGTGGGAGCCCTGGGATCCGGCTCTCAGCCCTGACCAGGGCAGCAGCAGTGGGATGAACCTCCCCAGAGCAGGGTAGGGTCCTGACAGGGCTTGCAGGGTCAGATTGCTGATGGTGCTCCCCGGGATGACCAGGATTTAAGGATCCTCAGGCAAACACCCCAGCTGCCCACCTCAGGCTTGAGGAGGAGGAGAGGAAGGGAGAGGAGGGGAGGGGGCCCAGCAGCTCTGAAATAGCAGCAGCTGGTGTGTGTGTGGGAGGTGCTGAGCACCCAGCCCTGACAGCAGCCCAAAATAACCCAGATCCAGTTACACGTGCTCCTTAGCGACGGCACAGGCATCACCCACCGCAACGGGGACCAGCACCAGTGGGGACTGGGCCACCGTGGGTCTGATGGACTGACCGGGTACCCCGTGTGCCAGGCCACTGCCCTGTGGTACCCAGTATATGGAGGTGTCCCCAGCTGTGGCTGAGCACAGACCTCAGTGCCAGGGGGTGGCTGTCCAGAAGTGCCAGGCACCCACCCCCACTTCTCCCCAGGCAGGGACCCCCAGGTTGGGGGCAGGCTTGGTCAGGCAGGAGGTGCCAGCAGGCTGTGATGGGTCAGTGCCACACCACGGCTGGAGGACCTGGCCTGGCTCTGGTCCCCAGGCAGACGGGGCTGGGCAGGCAGCAGGAGACGTGGGTCTGTGTCCAAGAGCCCACATCACTCACTCACTGATGACCCTGCGAGGGACCCTGTCGCAGGGAAGGTCACAGTGCCAGGGGTGAGCAGCTGCCCCAGTGTGGCCCAGCCGTCCCCACCAGGACGCTGCTCGCCCGGTCTCCCTGGTTGGGCAGCTCCCGCCTCTGTGCCAGGAGGGACAGGACTGTCCCGCCAATGTGTGTGCAAACCTCCTCACAGATCAGGAGCTGGGCTGTCCTCCCAGAGCCTGGAACAACCCCAGGGGAAGGGCTAGGGCTGTGCTGGAGGGTGCCAGGTGTTCCCATACCATGGCACAAGCCCGTGTGTACCGAGGTGTTACTTCCCCCCCTGGATTTCCCTCCCCTGGGTGACTCAACTCCAGCTAATCCCCCTCTCCCGTACAGGGCTTTATCTAGGACATGACATGCTCAGAGGCGGTGAAGGAGAGCTGGCTCACGCGGCGCGGCTGGGGAGTCCCCGAGGCTGCACTGCAGGACGGGGACAAGGGACAGGGGATGGGGACAAGGGGCAAGATCCGGACTGTCCTGCCCCATCCAGGTCCTCATGTCCCGTGCCTGTTGGGGCAGCAGGAGAGCCGGAGCAGCCAGACTTACATAAGTGCCCAGAGCCTGCCCTCCTTGCCCCTTGCTCTGCCATGCCTGCAGGAGATCTGCCTCGGCGCTGTAGCTCTGGGGACAGCCGAGCTCAGCCCGGTGACACTGCCCAGGGGCCGGCAGACCCTTCCTTGTGGTGGGTAGGCACGGACACAGGGACCTGGCCAAGGTCACCACAAGGGCAGGGCTGGGAGAGGAACCCAGGTGTCCTGCCACGTGCCTTCACCTCCTCCCTGCCCTCCTGCAGGACAACGGGACATCCCGTCCCCGCGGCCGGCCAGGACGGGCACCCACCCCCAGACATCCCATCCTCCGGCAAGGGGGACGCCACAGGGTACCCCACACTCCCCAGTGAGGGCAGGGGGTGTCCCCTTCTCTGCCCCCAAGCCGGGGGGCGGGGGGGCACGGGCAGGGGTTGCGGGCATCTCATACCTTGGTCTTGTTGAGAACGAGCCCGACGAAGGTGGAGACCAGCAGGGACCCTGGCATGGAGGCGCGGGGCCGCAGCTCCTTGTGAAGGTCGGGGAGCGCGGGGGGCTCCTCGGGCAGTGTCACCGTGTACGAGTCCCTCATGGTGGCCCCGGCGGGCACGGCGGGACGGCGGCGACCAGCCGCGGTGCGCGGGGTGCCAGGGGGTGCCGGG
>WEKX01004050.1:47316-62543 GCA_013390025.1 Pitta sordida | reverse complement strand
GGAGGAGGGGGAGGGAGGGAGGGAGACTATTTTTGGCACCAGCAAAAATATCTGAGGAGGCATCTTGCAGCGTTATTCATCTGCAGGACCAGGGCTTTTTGCATCACAACAGGATGCCTGTCGTAATCCGGGTTCTCGCGTGCTCACATGTGTGTATATGTACACACCCCGTGCTGTGTACACCGTACACATGTGGGGACACGGTGTGCACACCGGGGTGCACACCCCACTGCCCTCCTGCTCGCTGTGTGGGTGCCCTGCAATGCTCCCACAGCCTGGGCCCCGAGGCCATGGCACGGCTCCCTGAAATCCAGAGCTCCTGCCACCCTGCCCGGCAGCCCAGGGGAGTATCCCAGGGGCAGGATGAGCCCGGGTGCACGGCCTGCCCTAAGCGCCGTGCAGGGTGCTGGGTCAGCACTCCCCATGGGGATGGATGCGCTGTGCAGGCAGAGCCGGTTCCATGGCAAGAGGGTGACGTTCAGCCACATCCCGTGTTGAACCTCGTGCCCTGGTGTCAGCGAGCGCCCTGGGCCAAGGACCAGATTCCCCTCCAGCCCAGCGAGTGGCACACGGGCTCCGAGGGCAAGGCTGGAGCAGGAGGGAGAAGGGGAGACCAGGTGGGATGGCATCACCCAGAGCCAGGTTCGTGCCCTCAGCTGTCCCCTGAGCAGCGGTGACCTTCTGCCGCGGGCAGAGGTTGCCACAGGCCCGGTTGGCACCGCGGCGGCAGGCAAAGCCAGGACTGGCTGCGGGCCAGGGACGTCAGCTGCTCAGGATGGGACTGCGGAGAGCTGCTGGCGATTTTGTGGGTGGCTCTGGCCTTCTGACCCTATGTACACCCAGGGTGGTTAATGGGGCGGCACAGCTCCAGTCCTGCCCTTCACCACCCTGCCCTTCCCGGGAGCCAGCGTGGCCCTGTGCAGACCTGGCAGCTCAGCTGGCACTGCCACTCACGGCAGCTGCACCCCCTTTTGCCCTGTGGGATGGTAAACTGAGGCACAAAGGGATGATGTGGGTACGGACAAACACAGGCACCCTCCCAGCTGCTGGCTGCAGACCCCTCTGGATGGTGGTTTGTGTGGCACAGAGGCAGATGGGGAATAAGGAATGGGAGGAGGAGCCAGCTCTGCTGTACCCTGGCTCTGTCAGGAGCGGGTGCTGCTGGCACTGCCCTCAGGGCTGGGCAATGGGGCAGAACTGATGGCAGCGCTGGGGCTGCAGCATGTGCTGGTTTCCGGTGCCTGGCATGACCCCAGGCATCCAGGTCTGTTTTATGATTGGTACATTTGCTCCCCAGCCTGGGAAAGGGAGGAAAAAAAGCACAGCAGTGGAAAATAGCAGGTGTGCCCATCGAAGCACCAAGGAAACATAAGCCGGTGTCACTGACCCAACCTGCCCTGGCATGGGTGTCTGTCCCAGTGCCACCTTTGCTACCCGCCAGCCCTGGCTGTGTTCACCACAGGGCTGTGGTTTGGGACCAGCACAGCCACTGCTGCTCCATGGGCAGCCCATGGCAGCAGGCTNTGTCAGCGAGCGCCCTGGGCCAAGGACCAGATTCCCCTCCAGCCCAGCGAGTGGCACACGGGCTCTGAGGGCAAGGCTGGAGCAGGAGGGAGAAGGGGAGACCAGGTGGGATGGCATCACCCAGAGCCAGGTTCGTGCCCTCAGCTGTCCCCTGAGCAGCGGTGACCTTCTGCCGCGGGCAGAGGTTGCCACAGGCCCGGTTGGCACCGCGGCGGCAGGCAAAGCCAGGACTGGCTGCGGGCCAGGGATGTCAGCTGCTCAGGATGGGACTGCGGAGAGCTGCTGGCGATTTTGTGGGTGGCTCTGGCCTTCTGACCCTATGTACACCCAGGGTGGTTAATGGGGCGGCACAGCTCCAGTCCTGCCCTTCACCACCCTGCCCTTCCCGGGAGCCAGCGTGGCCCTGTGCAGACCTGGCAGCTCAGCTGGCACTGCCACTCATGGCAGCTGCACCTCATTTTGCCCTGTGGGATGGTAAACTGAGGCACAAAGGGATGATGTGGGTACGGACAAACACAGGCACCCTCCCAGCTGCTGGCTGCAGACCCCTCTGGATGGTGGTTTGTGTGGCACAGAGGCAGATGGGGAATAAGGAATGGGAGGAGGAGCCAGCTCTGCTGTACCCTGGCTCTGTCAGGAGCGGGTGCTGCTGGCACTGCCCTCAGGGCTGGGCAATGGGGCAGAACTGATGGCAGCGCTGGGGCTGCAGCATGTGCTGGTTTCCGGTGCCTGGCATGACCCCAGGCATCCAGGTCTGTTTTATGATTGGTACATTTGCTCCCCAGCCTGGGAAAGGGAGGAAAAAAAGCACAGCAGTGGAAAATAGCAGGTGTGCCCATCGAAGCACCAAGGAAACATAAGCCGGTGTCACTGACCCAACCTGCCCTGGCATGGGTGTCTGTCCCAGTGCCACCTTTGCTACCCGCCAGCCCTGGCTGTGTTCACCACAGGGCTGTGGTTTGGGACCAGCACAGCCACTGCTGCTCCATGGGCAGCCCATGGCAGCAGGCTGGCACCCACCCTGCTGCAGTGTGTGAGCGCCTGGGGTGGGAACCTTTCCCCGGCAGTGGCACTGAGGGCTTTGCAGAGTGCCCGTGGCTGGCAGCAGCCACTGGATCCCTCCTTGGCCTCCCCCACCAGGGCGGGAGGTGTGGGAGGAGGAGGTAGGAATTCCTTTCCACAGCACTGATCCTCCACTCTCCCAGCTCCCCAGCCTGCTCCCTCACCCCGGGGCTGGGGGCCAGGGGCCAGGCAGGTGGGCACAGGGGGTCCCACACCAGGGCAGGTGCAGCTGGTTCTGTGGTGGAAGGGGAACAAGGAGGGATGTGGTGGCACGGGCTTGCAAAAGGGAAAGAGATTCCTGTCCTGCTCCCAGGGAGGAAGAAAAGAATCCCCAGGACTTTTCTACACAGTTTGGCAGATGACAGTGGGACAGAGACACAAGGAAGCAAAGGGCAGGGCAGGCCCCGTGCTGGGGCAGACCAACCATCCATGGAGGGATGGAAAGAAAGTCAGAGACAGCGCACGCAGAGCCTGACCAGATCCTGGAAGGAAATCTGAGTGGAAAATTACCAGGCTGCTCCCCTGCACACCCGAGGCGGGCTGTGTGTGAGATTCCTGCTCCCAGCCCGGGCTGGGGCTCTGGGGATGGTGCAACACTGACAGGTACCTGGGGCACTGAGTGCCTGTCACCCTGTGTGACCCTTCCCACTGCCACGGGGAAACTGCTGCTGCCACAGGGGCTGGGGCACAGGGCCCTGAGATGGAAGCAATGGACCATGCCAGGGAACTGGCATCACTGGGCACCAGTGAGAAACCTGATGGCAGCTGGGCACCGAGTGGCTGTGGCAGAGCCAGCACCAGCCAAACCAGCTGTCCCAGCAGAGCGAGTGCCCAGCCTCACCATGTCACCTTCCCTAGCTGGGACGAGGCAGCAACTTGAACCTGCATGGGGCTGGGAACTTCACCCCCTTGTCATGCCCACACACAGAAAGGTGCAGTGGGCACAATCCTGCCAGGACACGGGCACCCTCAGCCACAGGGACTCGTGGCAGCACAGGCAGGGAGCACAGCCCCTCAGAGGACACTCGCCTGCCCGCACTCGGCTGCCTCAGCAGCTCCAGCCCGGCACTGCTGCGCCAGCAAGGGCATCTTGGAGGGTCACACACAGAAACTGAGGCACAGAGCGGCACACCTTGATTCCCAGGGAGAGTGCCTTGGGATCCCCGGCTCAGCACAACCATGGGCCGTGTACCCACCCTGCAGCACAGCTCCGTCCCCCAGCCCCAGCCAGCACCACATACCGCGGGGTCCTGGGAGGGTCCGTCGCACTGGTCATCGATCCTGTCACAGGGCTGGCTGGCACAGCGGGTGCCCGAGGGCGGCAGGGCAGAGCCAAGGGTGGCCGAAGAGGGGCCGAGGTGGACAGGAGAGAGGCTGGCATGGTTGCTTTTCCTCCCGTAGCTCTCCAGGTACCCACGGACGTAGTCGGAGTGAGTGGCAGCCTGGTAGAGCCCTTGCAGGGCACCGGGCTCCTGCCGGCCCCGCGAGCTGAGGGTGCCGGCCGTGGGCACGTAGGTGCTGTCCGAGGTGTGCAGCCCCGAGAACTCCCGCGCCAGGTCCGAGTGGCTGATGGATTTGTGGCGGCTGAGAGGCGCTGTGGTGGGCAGGTAGCCCGTGGGGCTGGTGGGGCTCCCTGTGAAGGTGTAGCAGGCCCCCCCGCTCAGCCCCCCCCCGGGCGGCCGGGGCTGGGTGCGGAGGTACGAGGGGCTCAGGCGGATGCTGGAGTCGGGGTACAGGGGCAGCCTGTCATAGCCGCTGGTTGGGGACAGCCCCGTGTGGTGGTAGCGGGGGGAGCCCAGGTAGCTGGCTTTGAAGCCGATTTTGTCGCTGTCTGCGTAGGAGGTGGACAAGGAGGATCCATAGGAGGTGTAGGAGCTGTACCCGCTGGGCACTTTGCTGTAGGTGGTCTCGGCGTAGCGGGAGGAGTCGACGTATCGCTTCAGTGTGGAGGAGAGCTGGGACATGCTGGAGGCTGGCGCTCAGCGGGCACTCCTGGAGGCATCGACTGCAAGAGAAGAGCCCTGGGGTCATCTTTCATGGGTCACGGGCAGCACAGCAGGGCACTCACCACCAGCACCCACCCAGTGGCTCCTGCCTGGCCTGGCCACCCTGGGAGAGGTGGGCAGGTGACAGGGGATGAAGGGTGCGGGGGGCTCTGGGGCACAGTGTGGCCATGGCTCCTGCCACTTGTCAATGTTCCTCGAGAGCCTGAGGTGGCAGAACCCAGCTGGCACTGCCACCCATTGTGCCTTCCCATGGGCACCTCATACCACAGAAGGGAGCCCCAGGGCACAGCCAGAGACACCCAGCATCCCAGAACCCAGAGTCACCGATGCCACGGGACTGCAGCTGTCACCTCTGCCCCAGCCCTGGTGTCCTTGCCACAGTGTCCCGTGGCTGTCCCACTATTGGGGCTGGAGAAGTGTCTCCAGTGCCTCCCCCAGATGGGAGGCTGCTGCCTGTCTGGCTCAGACAGATGTGTGGGATGGACTGATCCAGCCAGCCCAGCACCTTCCCCTGGTTATTCAGGGTGAGCACTAGGGCTTGGCAGGGGGCTGGCATTTCAGTTTGCTGCTAACACTGAGAGGGAAACTGAGTTAGGGCCAGGACCTGAGCAGCCTGCCTGTCTCCCTCGCCATGGCTGTGCCCTGTGAGCTCCCATCAGTAATTCAAGACGAGTCCTCCCTGTGAGGTGGTGGCTGTGCCCCCACCCGCCAGGCAGAGCCAGGCTCTAAAGATGGGCAACAGCCCAGCACTCGGTCCCCAGAGCGAGCAGGGGAACTCTGCCCCATGGCACCTGCACAGGGCAGCAGAGGAGCACAGAAGGGACAGAGAGAGACGCACCCAGAGCACACACGGAGCCAGCCCAGAGCAGGGACAGGGCAGTGTGGCAGCCTCCAGGGCTGTCCGGAGCTGGAGGAAGGTTTGCCCTCAGCTCTCAGGCTGGCAGGCTGATGGCTGGTTCCCTACCTGTCCTGGGGCTGTGGGTGGCACCGGGGCAGGCAGGACCCCGGCTGAGCTCCTCTGTCCTGGTGACGCTGACTCTCAGCTCCCCGGGTACCTGGTGTCCCTTCCCCGGCAGGACAGTGGCTCATGTGGCTCCGAGAGTCTCCAGTCACCCGGGAGATGACCCTGATTCACAGGCTTTTCCCAGCCCAGCCGGGGCGGGCTCTGGCCCGGCTCCAAGCCGGGAGGTGACAGAGCCTGTGCCTGGCCCGTCCCTATCACAGCCCCGGCAGCACACAGGGTGCATTCAGGATCGGGGATGGGCACTGCATCCTGGCATGAGGAGACACTGTGATGTCACTCCTGCCTGGGGGACCCCGGGGGACTCTGGGCTGTCTGACCCCAGTGTGGAAATGCCCCATGGAAATGCCCTTGTAGCAGAGGTGGCGTCGTGGCAGACAGCCTGGCTTTCTGGGCACCCGGCTGCATCCGTGGGGCTGTTGTTACTGCCCAGGGAACAGCCATCCCACAGTGGAGAGGGAAATATTTACAAGCAGGAGCAAGGTGGAGCGCACAGACCTGTTTGGGAACGGAGGCTGAAGGGTGAATAACCTGCTCCCAGGCAAGGACTCCACAGAACACCCAGCCCTTCCCAGCCAGGCTGTGGCCACCCTCACCACAACCAAGTGGTTCTGCCAGTCAGGATTTCACATGGACAGTGGGGGAATTTTGCTCAGAGAGACACTGGAGCCCAGCCAAGGGACTGGCAGTCTCTACAAGCGCCAGAATGAGAGTGATGGAGCCCCTCAGCTCCCAGGGAGCACATGCCTGGCTGCCTGCCCTGCTGGGGCACAGTGCAGCCTGGCACAGGACCCTGCCAGGGCTGCCCCTGCTCCCTGTCCTCCTCACACAGATGATCTGGGCTTTGGACAGATGCCTCAGTGCTAGGACAGCCCCATGCCATCACCCACTGCCAGTGGTGCCCATGCTCTCTGACAGCACCCAGCGCCATCACCCACTCCCAGTGGTGCCCGTGCTCTCTGACAGCACCCAGTGCCATCACCCACTGCCAACACTGCTCATGATCTCCCACTCTGCCATGCCATCACTGACACTGGCAGCACCATGTGAGCCTCCAGTTTGGAAGCAGGAGGGCAGCAGGTGCTCCCTGGCAGCAGGACAGGTTTCCACAGGGCAGCACGTACCCTGGGGGTGAGAGGGAGGGGATGGAGGGATGCAGGGCCCGGAAGGAGCCAGCTCCAGATCCAGCATCTACCCCATCCCTTGGGAAGAGAGGTCTTACCACAGAGGAATGTCACATCCGCTAGGACCGCCTGTGCTGCCGAGTGCCCATGTCACATCCGAGCGGACCCCAGGGCAGAGGGAGAGTGGAGTGTGCCGGGAGCCAGAGGTGCTGACTGGGGTGTGAGAAAACCCTGGTTCCTCCCAGTGCTTCCTGGCCCCTCCCTGCCCGTCATAGTGCTGAGCTTTCCTGCTGCCTGACAAAGCCCTGGGGCTGGCATGGCTGAGTCAGGCCTCCTGCACCCTCATCATCCTCTTGGGGTGTCAGGAGAAGCTGAGGCACAGGAATGTCCGGTCTGCACTCACGTGGCCAGGCAGGAGTCAGCGCCAGGACATGGGAGCAGGACACCGTGGGGCTGCTCGGGGTGCTTGGGAGCCTCCAGGGCCAGCAGCCTTCCCAGTGGGAAGCTCAGCTCCAAGTGGGAAGGCAAACCCTTCACCCTGGAGGCAAAGGAGCAGAGAACCTTCTCTGTCCCCTGCTGCTGTCCCCTCTGTCCCTGCCTGGTGACTGCTGTCCTCTTGGGTGGCCACGGAGCCCCAGCGCAGGCTCAGCTCAGCTTACACAGCCCTGGCTCCGTCCAGGGTGTCACAGCACAGCTGCTTCTCACTTACACAGGCTTGGAGCTGTGTCCCCTGTCCCTTGAGACACAATGTCCCAGCCTGGAGGTTACGTGGGAGCTCCCAGCACTCCGCAACGGTGGCAGCAGAGGGGGGACATGGTGTGAAGCACTTTGTGTGCTCCAGAGTACGAGTGGTTTAGGGCAGAGGGGCTCCGTGTCCAGCTGAGAGTGCCAGAGGGGTGGCACAGCCTCCTGCCCGTCCCCTGAGGGGCACAAGGCACAAGATCCCTCTGGGTATCCATCTCCCTCTAGGGAGAGTGGCCCTGAGCAGCCCTGGGGTGAATATGCTGCAAAATGTTTACTCCCTGCAAGGCATTTGAGTCATCCTGGGCCCGAGTTAAAGACCCCAGTGCCCTTTTCACAGCCCTGCTCTGGCACTTGGGGAGAAGCCACCCCTGCTCCAGTGCTGTCCCCTCACCACTCACCCCCCTCAGAGTGACAGGACCTGCCTAAGGTGACTCATGCAGCCTGGCCAGGGCCCTTCTCCTGCCAGCCCCGGGTCTGAGAACCCTCCAAACTCACACCACATGTGCTGGGCGGGAGTCATCGCCCTGGACTCGCTCCGTGCCGCTGACACATCCCCACCCGGCTGCGGAACCTGCTGCTCACCCCTCCCGGGCCACCCACCCCCCCAGGCAGCAAACCCCCAAACCCACGGGGAACCTTGACGTGAGACCCAGGACATGGGTTATTCCTTTGAGGTCTGTGGGTGGGGAAAAAAAAAAGAGGAGACCCCCGGGCTGGGGGACGAGGAGGATGCTGGGGGGGGGCTGCCAAGTTCTTGTGTGGGAACACTGAACGCGGAGAGGTACCTCTGCCCCGTGGTTTTGTGTACCTGAAGGAACCGGGCAGGGGGGGCAGTTTTGTCTGTCTCTGAGTCCCCCTCCCCAGAGCAGTGTCCCCGTGGCACCCTCTCCACTCACCTTTGTGATGGCTGGTCAGTGGCACGGCGAGGGGCGAACAGCCGGGCGTGAGGTGATGCCCAAGGGAGCGATCCTGTCTCCTCGGGCAGCTTCCCCTGGCACCGGAGGAGATGGGCGATGTGGAGACGGGCAGTACCGTCCCTTTGGAGGGGACAGGGCACCCCCGGCTCAGCGCAGGGGCTGGAGGGGGCCGAGCCGGAGGGCGGTGGGGCCGCGTTAAAAAAAAAAAACAAACCAAAAACGCCACCGCAGAAATACAGGGCTCAGGTTACCGGGCAGATAAATATAGTGTCTTTATCTGACCTCGCAGGGCGCTGAAATGCTCCTCTCGCATTCCAGCTCGGTGGAGGCTTAAAGGGGACGTAAACCCGAGGGGGCTGGTGGCCCATGGCAAGGGGGTGCTGGGAGGGGGAGGCTGCGGGGGCAGCGGGAATGAAGGAGGATGACCGAGGGTAAGTGTGGGGAAGGGAGGTGGAGGTCCCGGAGGGAAAGGATGGATGAAGGGTTAAGGGAGGGAGAGGGGTGGGACACAACTTGGGGTCAGGGAGGCAGAAAAAGGAGGTGCCCGTGAGGTTTGGAGTAAAGCGCCAGGGTAAGTGGAGGGGTTGGTCTGGGTTTGTCCTCCTTGAGGCAAACCAGGGGGAGAAGCGCCCCCTAAACCTGCCGCAAAGGGGAGGGCATGGGGCAGTTGGCATGGCTTGGCAATTCCTCGCGGATCCATCGCGACATCAGGGCACCCACCCGGCACCGCTCCCCGACGCCCGACCCGCCCAGGGAACGGCGGCACCTGCGCGGCCGTGACTCAGCCGACACCTGCCAGGGATAACGAGCAGGGGTGTAATTACGGTGGCATCTCCCTCCCGCCTGGCTCTACAGGGAGGGACACGCCAGGGACGCGTCTGGGCGTCCCTCTGGGGAGATGCACAGGGTCACCAATGGCGTTAGGGGGTGGTGGCAGGGCCCTGCTCCCAAACTGGCATCTTGACCCTGGGCAAGGAGCAGCAACTGCTCTGGCTGCTCCAGAGGACACGTGGGCCCTTGGCAGCCCCACAGGCAGAGTGTGGGCACAGGGGGACAGGTGGGACCCTGGCGTGGCAGGAGTTTTGGGACACACCCAGCCCCCCTCCCATGTTCCCCCCCAGCCTTGGCAATTCCCTCCCCGGAGCATGGATGGGTCAGGACCAGACCTGGGGGCCCCTGCTTTGCCTCCCTGGGCAGTGGGGGGAGCCTCCAGGACAGATCTGGGGGGACAGGAACAGGCATGGGGACAGGGGCATAAGGATCCATATTCCAGATGGGCAGGAAGGGGGTCACTCTCCCCAGGGAAGGCAAGGCTTGCCCCCCTGCCTGCATCTCTCTCTCTGGCAGGGATAGAGGTGCTGGAAGTCTGGGGGAGGCACGGTGGGGGCTGCCTGGAGGATCCAGGGATGCTGAGGGCACAGGCTGCCCCTGCACCTTGGTACAGGCTGTGGCCCAGCCCCACCACAGCCCCTCGCCCTCTGCCACGCACACGGGTGCCCACGGCTCCAACACACAACCTAGGAAGGGTTTTATTGTGCAGACAGAGGAACACTCCTGGAAGGACAGGTATTTTGTCATTGTTGTTGTTGCTTTCCATAGGGGTTTTTGTTTTTTTTTTTTTTTTTTTTTTTTTTGTTTTTTTTTTTTTTTTTTCTTCCCTTTAACAGAATTTCTTTGACGACAAGCTGTGGAAACAACTACAAATGTTCACAAAAAAAAAAGAAACAAGAAAAGAAAAAAAAAAAAGAGAGACTCGAGACACATCCGCGCTCTGCCGCTGGGCTCTGTGCCTGCCCTGGCGCTCACCAGCACGCCCAGGGAGCTGGGCACAGCCAGACCTCAGCTAGACACGGCCTCAGCAGCACTAGACAGCAAGCAAGCAGGCAGGGATGGGCTGGGCACAGGGGTAGGAGGCAGCTGGAGGTGTCTGGAGGAGAGTGAGGAGTGGGGAGCAGCTGCTGTGAATTGCTCCACGCCGTGGTGGCACAGCCCGGGCTGCACAAGCAGCTCAGCAGCGCTGGGGTTCACCCCATGGGTGTGGATGCTCCTGCCTGCATCTTCCCTTCCCCCTGCTCTGCCCCGGGAGAGGGTCCTGGGGGGCTCCTCAGGGTCCTGTGGGCATCAGGGCAGCTCTGGGCTGGCGGATGTGGGCTGTGCTGGGCATCCCTGTCCCCGCTGTCACCAACCCCTGGGATCATCCTGGCCTTGCTGAGGTGGGGGACGAGTGCTGGGCTGCCCTTAGGTCCTTCTCTGCTCTTCAAGGGAGACAGGGAAATGCTGAGAGGGAGGATAAGGGAAGGGGTTCATGGGCTCCTCCCAGGAGCGTGGTGGGATTGGAAGACTGCTGAGCCTACCCATGAGGCAGGATCGGGGTGCCCTGATGTTCCTTCAGGGAAGACAAAGTGACAGTGCAGAGGAGTCCCTGTGGAGACCCTGGGGTCGTACACCTGAAGGCGAGCCCCCTCCCCACCCGTGTGGATGCAGCTCTGGGGGCCTTGGGGAGGGCAGTGGGGGTGAGGGCAGGGCTGTGTCTAGCTCAGAGAGGCTCTGCTTGCCTCCACTGCGAGCGGGTGCTGGCAGGAACTCTCTCGTCACAGCTAAGGGCTGGGCCCCAGGGAGAGCAAGTGGCATCTCCAGCTTGGGCAGCCCAAAGGTACCAGATGGTGTCTGGAGGAGGCCTCACTTCCAGCTCAGCTGTAAGAAACAGATGAGGAAAAACTTGTTGCCGAAGCACATTTGCAGTGAGCCCGCTCCCAGGACCCCAGAGGAGCCCTAAGGAGGCAGGGGGGGTTTCACTGGTGCCTTCCAGACCTGTTCCCTTCTCTCCTCCCAGCCTGGCCAGGCCCAACAGCATCCTGTGGTTCCCTTGTCTCCTCCCTAGTCACTCCGGGACAGGACTCGCCTCCTGCCCACTCCCAGTCGTGGCACTTTGGGGTGACTCAGGGCAGGGAGCAGGGCAGGACACCAGTCACCTGGCTGGCAGGCAGGGCAGGTGGGGACACCGACAGGGGCTGCGGGCACAGCGCCCAGCACGGGGACCCTCCGCACGCTCTCGCATCACCCCTCTCTCTTACCTGGCGATCCAGCTGTCCTTCCCCAGCTGAGAACAGGCAAACCCCGAAAGTTAAAGGGATGGGACAAGCGAGGCTGAGGCTCCAGCGCTCCCAGCATGAGCTAACCAGCCAGCCTGCGGAGCGGGGAGGCGCGATGGGAGAAGCAACGCTGCCTAGCAGAGCCACCATGCTTCGGAGCAGGGCGTGTGCGCGTGGGATGGCGGCACAGGACGGTGGTTAGCGTTAGATATACGGCTATATAGAGATAACACAGAGAGGTTTCACGGCTTCCAGACGGCTCAGGCTTCTCTTTCCAAGGGCTGCGGCCTGGCGGGGGAGGCGGGTTGGCTGGGGTGCTCGGTGTGTGTGTGTGCGTGGGGAGGGGTGAGGGAGGTGGGTGCGTGTGCTTTTCCTCTCACAGGGACACGAAGTCCATGGCTTGCAGGAGAGGCAGGGAAAGGAGAAGCAGCAGGAGCCACGAAGTGTTCTGGATCAAGAGGCTGAAGCCGGCGCATTTCTCCAGTTTGTCTGTGAGGAGAAGGGACGGGGAGGGAGAGAAGAGCAGCAATGAAATCCTTCAGGAACAGGGCTCAGGATGGGTGTTACAGTGGGACTGGGGCACAGCTCCTTGCCTTTTCCTCTGTCACAGAAATGCAGCAAGTCCCACCCTGGCCCCTTGCCTGTTTGCCTCCCACCATGTATGAGCAAAGATTTTGGGAGCACGGGGACCCTGGGAAGTATAACCCTGCCTGTGCCTGGCTCAGGGGACAAGGGTATGGGCCCAGGTGAGATGAAGGGCTCTGCAAGAGGAGGCCTTTTCCTGTGGGACGTAGGTGTGGAAATTCCCCCCCCCAAAATGAGGACTGTCCCCTTTATGAGGAGACTCCTGGATGATGTGCCTGAGGTGGGACCCAGGAGAGGCAGGAAAAACAGTCTGAGATGGGGCAGAGTGAGCCCATCCATGGGGCCAACTGTCCTCCTTGCAGTAGGAAGGGCATGTAAAAGGATTAGGAAATGTTATGGGGATCAGAGAGGGTTTGGGGATGCTACGGGGCATCGCGTTTTCTCTGCTGGCCCTGCCAAGCCAAGGAGAGGGCGGGGAGCAGAGGCTGAACGATGCCCAGGTGCCACCTCACCTTTGATGACAGTGATGTTCTTTGACAGGTCGGTGGTGTAGTCGTTGGTGGCCTTCAGCTCGCACATGTAGACGCCCTCATCGCTGGTGCTGAAGCCCTGCAGGTGGAGGCACACCAGGTTCCTCTGCATGGTGACGTTGGCTCGGCCCCGGAAGGCGTTCTCGGCGACGCTGATGGTGCTGTGGATGACACGCTTCCTGTTGTCCTTGGTCAGGCTGAACTCGTAGGTCAGGGGGTTGCTGGTTTTGTTCTCATAGTGACAGTCCACGCGCAGGTCCTGGCCCTGCAGGCAGGCCTTCAGGTCCCTGATCCTCTGGCAGTGGACGGCCTGGAGGACTGGGAGAGGCAGGAGGGGATTGGAGAGGGAACAGTGAGCGCTGGGGGTGCCCGGGCAGCCTCCAGGCCCTGGCCTGGCTGCTGTGGGCTGAGCTCTCTAGGGAGCAGGGAAGGGTGTGTTGTGCCAGCTGTACCTGTCAGGATGACAGCGATGCCAACCGTGGGGTTCATCTCGCCGCTGAGGTGCCCGGAGGGGGCTGTCTCTGAGAGGGGAACCTGGGTGGGATGAGAGAGAAGCAGTCAGCCAGGCTGTTGCCCAGCACATGGATGGGGGCACTCGGTGGTGCAGGCATGGCACGGGTGGGGCAGGATGCCTCTCTTGCACAAAGGATGCTCTGCAGCCTGCTCCTCCTCCTCCTCACCATTCACTGCTCAGAGACTGGCTGGCACTGCAACCAGCTGGGCAATCAGGCACTGTGTGTCTGCACAGCATCACCTTTCCATGTCCTCAGGCAGTGCCCCATCCACACTCTCTTTTCCCTGTCCAGAACCCCCAGCAGACATTAAACGAGCACAGCACAGACATTAAACGAGCACAGCACAGACATTAAATGAGCACGGCACAAACATTAAATGAACATGGCACAGATCTGCACAGGGCCTGCATCATGTCTTGCCTTCCCCTCCATTCTGCCCTGTGCCTACCCCAGCTTTGGGCAGGAGAACTGATGATGCCCCTTGGTGCCTGCACACCTTGACCAGAGGTCTGTGGCACACACTGAGGGGATTCCAGGTGAGGGATCCTCCCTCAGTGCCAGCGGGCACCCACCCTGCCAGCCCCCCTGCAGCTCCAGCGGGTGAGCTCAGCAAGGATGAGTCATTGCGATGCAGTGAGGGAAAGGGGCCAAGAGCAGCGAGAAGGAGGGACACAGCAGCTGGACAGGGAGCCAAGACTGCTGAAGGATGGCACCGAGTCTCCAGGAGCGCAGCCGAGCCCGCCCTCCCCCTCTGGGGAGGGTTTTGGGCGGCAGCATCCACCCTCTGGGCCCCTGCCTGGTGCCCGTGCCTCTCCAGGATGTGAATGTGGGTAAGGGGCCCATGGATGTGCAATCAAAACACCAGGGCTGCTGACTCCAATGAGCCCAATCCGGCCACGAGGAAACAATTAAAGGTTTGCAGCCCAGCCAAGCATCCGCAGGGGGAATCCAGCCGCAGAAATGCGGAATGGAGGGAGAGGGTGGGGGAGCAGCGGGGCTGAAGGACACACCAAGCACCCTGTTAGTCCTCCAGGATGGGGCTGTGGGGCCAGGTCCAAGAGGGAAAGGTGAATTAGCACCCCTTCGGGACTCCAGGCTGGCAGAGGGGACAGCAGACTCTCAGTTTGCTCCCTCTGAGCTCGGCTAAACATCCAGGGAAAAGCCAGGAATTGCCTGCACTGCAGCCAGATGGATTTTTTTTGTGTGTGTGTACAATTATTGGGTTTTTCACATAACATTCTAGGAGGAAATACCAAACCCCTTTGCTCACTGTGAAGCTCTGAAAAACCTCTTTTTCCACAACCTCAAACCCTGGACAGGAAGAAAAATTCCCTTCTGGTTGGTCTTGACAAACAAGAGGATGCAAATGGAGGCAAAGGCATGATGGAAGAGACAACCTCTGGGTTCCTAGAAACTGTCCCCCATCCCTTGCTTTGTCATTTCCCATCCCAACCTGCTCCTTTTTGGATGTCCTGGGACACTATCTAGGTCACAGGCAGCCTTTCCTCCAGAAAATCAGTGCAAATAAGCTCCCAGAGAGGAGGGCCTTCCTCCCATCTATGTGCCAAAGCACCCAGATCTCTTAGGGTCTGGGTTAACGAGCCCTTGGACCCTTCCTCTCCTCCTGACAGCGGTGCCAGGGGCAGAGCTATCCAGGTAACTCTCCCTCCCGCACGGTCCCAAGGGTTTGGTGTCGGGACAAGGCTCAGGAGGACGGTAGCACTGCAAAGTTTCACCAGCCCAATCACCAACTGCTCAGGGTCACACCACGGCCGTGCCCACCCCTGCGCCCACCACCGCGACAGGCTGAGGGTGACAAACGAGCCGCGGGGATGGGGATGGGGGAAGGGGGGTGATGCAGAGCCAGACTGATGGGCTGAGAGAAACCCAGAGCCGCAGGAACCGCGCCGGGGAGGGGCGGCTGCCAGCGAAAGGGGTGCCCGGGGACCCAGGGGGTGCGTGGGGCNGGGCGCGGCGCTCCCGCAGTTTGGGCAGGGCTGGGCGGGCGGACCCAGCGAATGGGGACCGGGAGGCGTCACTGAGGCTCAGCCCCCGGCCCTGCCTCTGCGGGACTCAGACGCCCCCGCCCCGGACGAGGGGCGAGCAT
>WEKX01004050.1:0-47255 GCA_013390025.1 Pitta sordida | reverse complement strand
TTGCCTTGCCCGGGAAAGGCGATGCATCCCCATTCCCATGGGAACGGCGTTTTGTGGAAAGGCTGCCAACCCTCATCCTTCTGGGCAGCGTGGGAGGTGTTTTGCTGGGAAAGGGCAAGAAGAGCTTGGCGTGGGCTTTGCTGAGAAGGGGGCAGATGTCATCTCCCCTCAAACAAATGAGTTCAGTTCGGGTGCCTGCCCCAAGTGCCCAGAGACCCCTGCAACACCTGGGAAAGGGTGGTGGGAACAGCAGGACACTCAGCTCAACCATACAATAACAGGATCATTTAGTTTGGGAAAGATGTTTAAGACCAACCAAGTGCACCACTAAACCGTGTCCTCAAATGTCATATCTACAAGCTCTGCTTGTGATGCCACTGGCCACAAACCTTCAGTTTCAGGCCCATGGCTGGTGGCAGTGAAGACACACCAAGGGTTAGTTCCCCGCAGGCTCCTGTCAGCACATGATTGGGAGGGGATAAGCAAAGCTGCTTCTGCACAGGAAAAGAGTCTTTGGGTCCAGGAAGAGGCTTGTGCAAAGATCTCTTGGGCAAGGTGGAGATGACAGGAGGGTGGCATCAGGAAGCTGCTGTCCCTGGGAGTTTGGGTCCAGAGGCACTCAGGGTGGCCTGCCCTGTCCTCACCTCCTCCCACACCCTGGCTGGGCTCCACACAAAGGGCTGACACTATGAAAGTCAATATGAAAAGTCATATTCTGCTCCAGCAGAACCTGATCCCAGGTGACACTCGAGTGCTGAGGTTTTGCAAAGCTGGCTCTGCAGGGAGGTTCGCTAATTCTACAAGAGCTTGGCTCCAGTGCTTGCTCACTACATGGGCTGCAGGTGTGCTGGCCCTAAAGGGGACAGATCCCCAAGAAGACCCACCCTGTGAGGCTCTGGGAGTGTGCAGCAGGGTTCCAGTGTGTTCCTGTGAGGAGGGGAAAGGTCTGACCCTGTCTGTCAGAGCAGCTGGGTATCCAAGGCTCTGCCTGTCGCTGTGGCAGCACAATGACACACCAGACCGGTGGCCCAGGTTGGCCCAGACTAGTGAGGCTGGCTATGAACGGGATTAAAGGCCTGGCAAACCCACACAGAAAGATAACAAACCTGGAAGCAGATGGATGCAAGGCAAAGAGACAGACACAAGAGGCATGTTGCAACGCTGTCAGAGTGGAAAAACTGCAAGCACAAGGTCTGCATGCAAACACAGCTGCGATGTGGGGCAGCACATGGAACCACACACACACTGCTCCTTTTTACATGTAGCCTCACATCTCTTCCCCTCTCTCACCCCCAGCTATCCCACTGGCAACCAGGGAAGTCAAGCTCCAAGAACTGCCTTTGTTTTTGTTGCTGTTCCCCCAAGTCCCCCCACAATAGATTTGGGGCTGCCTTCCAGCTTCTGGTGCTCTGGAGGCAGGAGTGAGTGTGCAGTTTCTGGGCAGTGCTGGCAGCCAGGGCCCTGCCTAAGCGTTTGCAGGAAGCTGCTTGCAGAGGTTCTCCCTCTGGATAGTCCTCCTGCTGCAGATTGCAGCCTGGCTGCTGTTCAAAAAGCAGGGAAAAGCAGTGCCTAAGTCACACCTAATGCAGAGGCCTCGGGACGGTGGCCAAAGGAAAGGGTGGGGAGTAGAAAGCCTAATAGTGACAGAAAATGGAGAGGGGGGGAACAGGCAGCGTTTGCAGTGTCAGGTGTCAGTCAGAGAGACAGACAGCCGAGAATAAAGAGGCAGCCAAAGGGGCACAGTGCAGCATGGCAGTGCAGGTACCAGCCAGGAGCGAGGGGAACACGCAGGACAGACAGACCAGCAGGCAGGAACAGGGCACAGACAACTCCCCTGGGAGCTCAGGTCAGCCAATGTGCCCCTGGATCCTTTGTGGGGAGAAAACCAGGGCATGTGGGGAGTCCCTGGGGGGGGAGATTCACTGCTCCTGGTAGCTCAAGGACTGTGCCCAGGAGCTGCAGGAGGCAGGCTGGGAGCAGAGGGGGACCATGACTCGGGTGTCTGGTGATGCTGCAGCAATTCAAACCTGGCCTTGCCCAAGGACATTGTGCTGCAGGGGACACCCTTTTCTGAGAGAAAGGTGGATGCTCATCCTTCCCAAGAGGAACATCTCTCCCCTGCCCTCAGCCTACCCCAAACACAGGAATTGGGGAGTCTCTCTCTTCTAATCATGAATCACTGCACAGCAGCTCACTCTGGGTCCTGCAGCCATTTGCTCCCTATTAATTGCTGGGGAAGGCAGATGCAAGGACTTGAAAACCAGGGGCTTGGGGCAGCACTGCTGGGGAGAGACCCCTGACAGGCTCTCCAAGGCCATTAGGTCGGAGGAGTAAGGGGGGGCATCTGGGAATCAGTGCTGTTGATCTGGCGGATCTGGCAGAGGTCACAGCCCTAGCTGTGACTGGTGCCCACCTGCCTGGCAGCTCAGCACCTGCCCCTGCACCTCCTGCTCTCCCTGGCCAGGCTCCAGAGCCCCAGCTGACAGCAGGGATGCAAAGGATTCCTGCTGCTCACTGCACTAAGCCAGACACAGGCCCTTCCCACCCCATCTTTGAGGGACAAGCAAGGGAGGCTGCAGGAGAGCTTTGCCCTTGATTGGAGGGACAGACTGGCCCCTGGGAGCCTGGAGAGGCCCCACGGATGCTATATGTAGCACGGCCCAGATATGAAGCCCCTGGGCTTTGTGGCACCACTGCACTGAGCAGGGGTGGAGGAGACTGTGCTCCCCTCCTTCCTGCAGACAGCACAGAGCCATGGAAATCAGGGACAGGCAGGGCTCCTGCTGCAGCACTGCCCTGGCCCTGCAGCAGCCTGGCAAAGGAGCTGTCAGGGTGACACAGAGCCCCAGCTCCTCCCTGCAGCCCCTGCCTGCTTCAGGGCCGTGTCCTGTGCACAGAAAAGCCCCAGAGACTGAACACCTCAGTCCAACAGCGATCAAGGGCTGAGAAGTGCCTGTGAGGAATCAGCTCCAGCCCTGCACTGGAACATCCTGCCCGCAGGAACATCCCTCCCTCCCTCCCTGTTTGCCTGCACACTCTGTGCTGTAGCTGCTCCATAGCAGAAATTCCTGGCTCGGTGCTCACACCCAGCCAGAGCGGGAATGTTGTGCTCTCCTGCTTTTCATGGGGCCTTTGCCTTCCAGGGAGCCTTCTCTGGGAGGCTGCCAGCAGCGAGCATTCAATACAGGTTATGATCCCACGGAGTAAATGCCTGCTTCATCAGGCACTGCCGCCTTTCCACCCTGCTGGGATCCATCAGGCACGGTCTCAGGGGTGCAGCTTTCCTGCTCAAGCAGAGCAGAGCAATCCTCCTTGCAGTCTTACACACATCTGGAGGAGTGGGTGTCCACCTCCATCTGCCTTGAGCACAAGGCCACTAAAATCTTCCTGCAAGACACTTGGGAATCCTTGTGGGAGCCAGCCAGGGCACTGGGAGACAACTCAGCCTGGAAGTGGGGGTTGACTGGAGTACAGAGCTCTTGGTTTGCTCCATCTGCTCCCCAGACTGAGTGGGAAGGGTGCTTGGCTGCCTGCGCCAGCCTCCTCCTCACTCCTCCCTTTGCATCCTGCTTGGCAGGGGATGGATTTTTTGGTTTTTTTTTTTGTGGGGGAGCTGCTTTCAGCCCCGTGCCCTGCAAAGCTGGTGCCTGCTGAGCTCAGAGGGAGACTCATCCCTGGGGGAAGCAGAACCATCTCTCTGTGCCAGCTGAACCAGGCAGGTCTGGCAGGTAATTCCTGAGCTCAGATGTGGCTCCTGCCTGCCGGGTCAGTGGCCAGAGGGCCTGTGTTCCTGCTCTTTGCAGAGGTGCCACACATCACAGCCTCTTTGGAACTGGGGAAAAATGCCACTTCAGAGGGGGAAGTCCCCTCCTCCACCTGCTAAACACCTCACCCTGTGGCACATCCCACCTCCTTTAAAACAGGGAGTACTGTGGGGGCTGGCACCAGGTTGTGCAGCATTAGAAGCCCCCAACAAGCAGCTGATTCCCAGAGGAACCTGAAACCCCTCTGACTTAGAGAAATTCACCTGTGTGGGGAAGGAGAAGATGCTGGGGGCCCTCCCAGGAAAGTGTTGGACAGAGAAAAGGGATTGTTTCTGCTCCTCAACCCCAGCCAAGCTTTCTCGTCTGTGTCTCGGGAGAGATGACTAATGCAAGTTACAGAAAATGGAAATAGCTTCCCTGAATTTTCTCTTCCTACCTGCTGGGCCTTAAGGAATGGAAAGTGTTTATTAGCATTCCTTATTTATGAAGAAACCATTAGGCCAGGGTGGTTAACTCTCACCACACAGGTTCCTAGGGATAATTCCAGAGAAGAGCCACTGGAAACAGCTGCCTGCAAGATCTCCCAGTGCTCCAAGGCAGATGGGAAGTCCCTCAGTCTGGAGAGAGGGAGGTTAAATACAGTCAACAACATCCTCATGAGGAGAAAGTGGAGGGGCAGCTCTGATCTGGTCGCTCTGAGCAGTGACAGGACCCTGGGAAGGGCTGGAGCTGTGTCAGGGCAGGGGCAGGTTGGATCTCAGGAAAAGGTTCTTTCCCCAGAGGGTGGTTGGGCACTGCCCAGGCTCCCCAGGATTTGGGCACAGCCCCAAGGCTGCCAGAGCTCAGGGAACATTTGGACAATGCTCTGAGGGACAGGGTGGGGTTGTTGGGGTGCCCGTGCAGGGCCAGGAGTCGCACTGGTGATTCTCACTGATCCCTCCCAAACCACGATATTCTGTGAATCTATGATTTTAAAAAAAGGCAGTTTTGCCTCTCTCCAGCACCAGGCAGAGCACTGAGGCTGGCAGAGGCCTGGCTGTGACCCTGGCAGGGCACAGAGCTCCCCTTGAGCAGCCGGGCAGCTGCTCCCGCACTGTGTCATCAGCTCCCCATTGTTACGGGGACAATGGCAGCGTGTGCCCGGCTCAGCCAGGAAGGGTTTCCCTCCTGCCCCAGGGAGCCGGGAGAGCCTGGGAAGAGCCGGAGGGAGCCCTGCCTTGCCCACACCCCACTCTCTGCATTTCCCTTCTTGGCATCACACCCCTGTGCTGTGAGTGCTCACTCAGTGATTCCGCCCAGTCCATAATGACAAATGGTTTGGATCAGAGGAGGATATTTAAGTGCTTCCAGGCAGCTCATTACCCATTGTCTGCCGCTGTTTGGGCTGGAGAACCTTGGAGAACCCACAAGTGTCTGGGCTCTTGCAGCAGAGCCCCTCATTCCTTCTCCTGTCTCCTCCAGGGACAGCAAGTGGGTCACTCCATCTCCCTGTGCAGCAGTTTTGCCACAGAAAAACACTTTCTAATAGGTTACTTCCTTTTTTTTTCCCTTCCCATTTTTTTTTCAGTCCAGGCCAAACCTCTGATTCAAAATATTAGCCCAGGAGAGATTGTGGATAAAGGCAGCACTGCCAGAAAGAAGCACTGAGCCCAAGAATACGTTACAAAAAAGCCAGACATGAAAGGGAAAAAGGAAAAAAAAATCAGGATTATATCTCTAACTTCTAAATAGCCTTTATTGCAAAGAGGAAAGGCCTCCTGTCTGTGTTCAGCGGATGAAATCTCTCCCTGTGGCTCTGGGAACTCAAGCGTGTTCCAAAGCAGAAGCTGCACAGCACCTGGTGTAACATTCCTGCCTCAGGGAGTTTGGGATCCTGCCAACCAGCACTTGATGGCAATGAACTGACTGCCCTGTTCCTTGCAGAGAATTCACAGGGTTTATTACTCTGAGCTTTGCTCCTGACACCAGAACACTGCCCAGTTAAATGCACACCTTGATCTGTTCCTGTGACAGGTGGGACCAGGCAAAGCTGCAGGACATCACCTGCTGCCAGTGTTCAGCCAAGCTCTCACCAACAGCTCCAGACCCCCAGAAATCCCATTTCCAGGCTGGACAGGGCACCTGGGTGCTGGGCAGGAGGGGACAGACCCTGCACATGGACTGGGCAGAGACGGGAACCCCTCCACACATTTTCCAGCTGCCCTGGGCACCAAAACGTGGTCACAAAAATGGGATTTAGTACCAGCAAGGACAGACAAACAAACACCTCACAACACCAGAACCTGCACTGCTGGGGAAGAGACGAAAAAAATACAGTGGAATCCCGCCCAGGGAACCTCAAAACCCCTCAGTGACCCTCCCAGACCTCGCAGTGACACACAGGGCATCGCGCCAGTTTTTTACGTAACGCATCCATTTTAATCTTTTCCACATTTGTGCTGCTGCCTTCCCAAAACAAACACTTTGGCAGGGTCACTCCTCTGCCAGCGTTAATTCCAAAGTCACTACGGCACTTTGCACTGAGAGACGGGGTCAGAAAATGCTACGAAATTAAGGAAATCAGTTAGTTCCCTACGTAGCTCTGAGAATCGGATTTAAAAGTGATTCCACAGAGGCTCTGAAAACCAGACTGGCAGCAGCAGGCAAAGGGCAGGCCAGGATTAAGATGACAGGGAAGAGTTTCAGGTTGAAGGAGGATCAAATCTCATTAAATAGTATAAGGAAAGTTTTACTAGGAGGGTGGTGAATGCCCCATCCCTGGAAACATTCAAGGCCAAGTTGGATGGGGCTGGGAGATGCCTGATTGAGCTCAAGTTGTGCCTGCTCGTTGCAGGGGGGTTGGACTAGGTAACCTTTAAAAAGTCCTTTCCAAATTAAATTATTCTACAATTATGTATTTCAGCCTCGTAGGGAAGGTGGTGACTCACCTGGTGAGCTCAGCTCCAGGGAACTTCAGTTTCCAGGACTCAAGAGCCTCGAGATGAACCCCCATGTCCAGTTCATGAATTATCTTTTCCAGAGAGCCTTGCCACCCTTAGACCTGACATTGGATGGAACTGGAAGCTCACGGCCAGGCCTTGGGTGCCTCCTATCAGCTGGGACACACTGTGCCAGCAAGAAATGCTGAATCAGTGCAAACTCACTCTGCTGATTCAGGTGTGTTCCACTTCGTTTGGGGTGGGTTTTGTTTTGTTTTTTGGAGGAAGCTTTGTCCCAGCAGGTTGATGCCAGATGGGTGATCACCTGTGCTCCTGGAGCTGACTCAGCAGGAACAAACAGCTCCCTGTGTGCCAGCCAAAGGGAACTGAAATGTGTTTGGGCAACACCTTCATCCCCAGTGCCCCACCAACACATGGTTCAGGTCCCAGTCACTGCAAACCAGCAGCCTGCTCCAGCTGTGCCTTGGGAAGATGCCACAAAATTCTGTGGAAGACACACAGCTACCAGGGGTGATGCCCAATGCCTGGCACAGCTGGTGCCCCTCTCCACTTGTTTCTCTAGGCTTTCCAAGGGGTTCTTTTGCTCCCAGTGATTCTCGCAAGGCACCTGTGCCCACAGCAATCCAGAAACCCTTGGGTCAGGCTGCCTGGAAAGCTCCCAGTGCTGGGAGATATCCTGAGATACCTGAGAAATACCCACTGAGAAATATCCCAGTGGGTCCCAGGACCAGCCTTCCCCCTGCCCTGGCAGCACCTCCAGGACCAGCTGTCTCAGAGCTGGGACACTTGAGGAATGCCCTCCACACCCCAGGGAACGCTGAAGTTTAAGCTCATTTACAAAGCCCCCAACACCAAAAACATCTCAGAACGCCTGTCCCCCAAAAGGCTTCCATCCAACCCCCAGGCAATTATCTGTCCCTACCTGTTTTCCTCTGGATTTCAACCCTGAGCATATCGAGGCACCTCACACCAGGCTGCAGCACAAGGAAATGAGGGATCCCGGATTCCAGGTGTGCTGGGGGCTCACTGGCACCACCTGATGAGGGGCATTAACAGCACCCAGGTGTGGCAAATCCAGCCTGAGCAAAAATCCAGCACTTGCATTTCTATCGTTACACGCATTTATATCCAAACTCTTGCATTTATATCATTCTGGAGTTGAACTCTAAACCTGATGTTTTAGGCCCTTTGCATGCAGAAACACTGTAATTCTACAGTATATAACCTGAAATTATGGTTATTTATCTCTCTTTGCGTTCTTTACAAAATAACTTGTCAAGAAGCTTCCCCTCTACTGTTCCCATAAAATAGTAGGGAAAAAATAGGGGGAAAACATGAGGGAAAAAAGATTTATACCAGCAGTGATCTCAAGCCTGTGTCCTTCCTCCCCCTGCAGCTGCATTTGGACTTTTCATTGCCCTGAAATTCCAGGGTACAAAGCACTGTCCCAGCGTCACAATATTCTCCTAGATCGCTCAAACTGAGCTGGAAGGGACATTAAAGCTCATGTCATCCCAACTCCCTGCCATGGGGTGGGTTTCCAGCAGACCGGGCTGCTCAGAGCCCCCTCCAAGGAGTTTGGAGCAGGGAATTTACAGCGGGAAGCAGCTCCCGAGAGTCGGGAGGGAAGGGAAAGGAAGGGGCTCCCTGTGGTGCCCAGGGGAGGGTGGGCACTGCGGGAATGCCAGGAGTTCTGCTGGAAAGGGCGCTGCTGTGTGCGGGGACAGCGCGGTGGGAATTCTGTGATTCTGTGAATTCCCGGGTGGAATTTTGGGGGCCGTGCGGGTGCGATCCCGCCGGGCACCACGAGAGGGCAGCATTGCCCCGCAAGTGGCACAGGTGGGCACAGGTGGGCACAGGTGGGCACAGGTGGGCACAGGTGGGCACAGGTGGGCACAGGTGGGACAGGTGGGCTCGGGGCTGCTCCTGCGGCTGAAAACACACCTGAGAGCCCGAGGGTTTGTCCATACACTGCAGGTTCGATTTATTTTTTAGTTTATTTATTTTTGTTTAATTTTAATTTTAAAAAAAAATTTTAATTTATTCTTAGTCTTAGCTTTTATTTTTAATTTCATCTTTTATTTATTTTTGATTTTATCTGTTTTTCATTTCAGCTTTTATTTATTTTCAATTTTAGGGTTTTTTTAATTTACTTTTATTTCTGTTAATTTTAAATTTAAATTCTTAACGTATTTTTAATTTTATTTTTTATTTCTTTTCATTTATTCTATTTTTTATTTTACTGTATTTTATTTTTTCATCTTCGAATATATTTTTCATTTTTATTTTTATATGATATTATGATTCTTTTATATTTTTTTTTTTTTATGTATATATCTCCCTCCCTCCATCTCTGGGAGGGCCTTCGCTGCTGCCTCTCTTCACTAGACCTCGAGATCAATGCCCGCTGATTAAAAAAGTTAATTACCTTCCTTTTTGCAGGAATGACTCTGCTTTCAGGGTCTCCCAGGCCCTTAATCAAACGTGTTCCTTCGAAAGAAGTTTTGATTGAGTTGCAGCGAGTCACTATTAGAGGCAGGGTTTTTTGGTCACCAGGGGATGTCTGCAGGGACCCAGCTCAGCGTCCCAAACTCCTCCTGAATAAGTGACTACACCAGGGAGGAAGGAGGGAATCAGGTTCTAAAGCAGGGCTGGGTTGGGGTCTGTGTCACTGGGACCTCCTGGGAAGTGAAGAGTTGGACCAGCCTCACCACCCGTGGGTGCTCCAGCGCTTCTTTCCTCTCCCTGCAGCCCCTGTTCAGGCTCCTGCCGTGCCGTCCATCATGCCAGCAGCACACGAGCGACTGGGAAAAGCGTCTGGAATTTATCACCGATGGCAGGAGCTTTTGTCTGTAATAAAAACTGCTTCCCCCCTCCTCCTCTCTTCTAGTCCTTTCCCCCTTCCCTTCTATTATTATTATTATTATTATTAAGGAGCTTAATGCCATATGGCTTGCTGTTTCATAAATAACCCCTGTAATCAAACAGCACCGGGTAAATGGGCAGTCCAGCTTGTGCAATTTGTTTGACAAAATGAATCCAGAAGAATATGAGTCTGTGGAGGAAAGACAAATAGAGCTGCTTGGATGAATGTGTTAACCAAGAGAAAAACGGCTTGGCAGGGCCACAGGCGCTATTTTTATCCACACAAATGGAGTTCGGGGGCTAATTTATTAAAAACACAGCGTGGGACTTGCCAGGATGGTCAGTGTCCCCTGGCACGGAGAGCCAGCAATGTTCTCTGTCTCCTGGGGGCACAGGGAGTTTGTCCCCCCCCTGCAGCTGAGGAGGGGGTGAGGGGCTGCCAGCCTGGAGGGTGTTTGAGCTGCAGGTAGGGTTGGTTCAGCTGCAGAATCCCTGACCTCGACACCCAGCTGGAATTGGGAGCATCCTGGATAACCTCTTGCTGCTTTCCCAGGCGGGCATTTAGTGTTTATTCCCTGGGCAGGAAGACCCCCAGGCCATCCCATAGGTTTGCCTTCGTGCTGGGGTGAGACTGGGAGGCCTTTTTAGGAGGTGTCTCTGCAGAGGATGCCTCTGCAGCCTGGAAAAACGCACACACGGAGGTGCCAGGGGCTAGGGCTGGGCCTGGAGCATCACCCAGGGGGCAGGAAGGGAAAATCCCCTGGGCTGGTGGCCTTGGCATCCATCCCACCATCCTCAGATGACAAGGAGAGCCCACCGGAGCCTGTCTGAGCCCGGGAAGTGCTGCAACCTAGAGGAGAAATCCCTTCATCCTGCAGCAGGGCGCTGCCTCTTCCTCACCATCAGGCGGCAATGCAGGCTCTGGCAGGGCTGGGATGCTCCCAGAGCACAGATGGAAGGGGATCATTCTTCATCGATGAGAAATACCTCGGCTGCTGCTCCCTCCATCTCACCTTTTGCAGCCCTGCCCCGTGGTCATGGCAGCTGAAGAGCTGAATTTTTAATCAAAGCAACGATTGTGGGTTTTTTGGGGGGAGGCGATGTTGTGTAGACGGGGATGTTCTCCTGCCTCCTCACCTCCTCCCTGCCCTCGGAGCACCTGAGCTGCCTCTGCTCTGACTTCGCAAGCCCCGCATCGTCCTGCGGGCTCCAAGGGAAGCCTGTGGGGGGACCTGCGCTCTGGGATGGAGGGTGGGGAGGCAGAGGCTGGTGCTGGCCCCGAGCTGTGTGCTGGGGGAGAGGCAAAGCTGCAGTGCAGGTGCCTCACGTGTCGAGCTGCACATCCCCAGCCAGGGATGCTGGCTCATTAGTCGAGGAAACACCTCTCTCCCGGCTGCTTCCCTCCCCCTCCGCCAAGTGGGAATGCAGCCCCCATCCTTTTTCCCCATTCCTGGTGTGCATGAGTATTCTTTTTTAAGTGGCAAGCTGAATATTTTAAACAAACACTGCTTAAAATCTATAATTTATGGGCAAAGCTTCAGAAGAGGAGATCAGTCATCTCTTGGTGCTGAGGGTGTCTCTCCATCTGCAGCAGCTCCCATTGCTTTGTTTCCATCAGCGTGAGGGATTAGCCTTGGGCAGGGCAGCTCTGAGCAGCACCCAGAAAATCCCCAGCTCTGAATGAAGGGAAAACTGGATTGTCTTCTCTCGCAGGCAGGAGCAACTCCAAGCCCTCCACCGGTGGCTGAGCTCTCCTGCTGGTTCTCCTGGGAGCAGCTGGCTGGGCCATTCCAGCGGGCACAGCCCCTGGAATGCAGGGTTGGGAATCTGCAGCATTCCTTCAGCCCCTCTTGGGGACACATGTTGGCTCCTCCCTGGGGTGGTGGAGCTTTGGGGCACCTCTGGTGTCAGGACTGGGATCCTTCTGCAGGTCCCACCTCAAACCTGGGGGAGCCAGGGCAGGGCTGAGTCTGAGCTGGCAGAGGCTGAACCCTCAGAGCTGTCAGGTCAGACATGATTAGAACCTGAACCGGGACCTGAACTTGAACTCACAGGTGCTGGTGGGCAGGGAGAGACCCCCAGGTCACTGGGAGAAGATGCTGCCTCTGCTTCCTTCTCCTCTCTGTGCCCCTGAGTGCTCCCCAAGCTGAGCCGCATGTGGGAGGATTCCAGGCTTGTTCGTTAATGGGAGTGGAGAGACTTTTGCTTCGATTAATTAATTTGCTGCTCTTCCCCATTTTCAGGACCATCTTTTATTCATGGCCAAGTAGCTCAGACACTGCTGCTTGCTGCCTGCTCAGGATGCTGGCATTAATATTTCATCCCGGAGCCTGTTCGTGCTGAAGGGAGCTCATGTCCCATGGACCTGCCTCTTCCCGCTGATCTCCTGCCCTGGCCCAGCTCACATCCCACCTTTCCAGCCCCAGATTGGGTCTCCCTGTCTCTTCACCAGCTGCACGGCCTCTCCCAGGGCCATATTCCCAGGAAAATTAAATGTGGCCCTCCTGGAGCTGGGAATGGCAGCCCACTGTCTTTGTCTCAGCCCTGTGGGGAGGGTCCTGGGGTCACTGCAGCATGAACAGGGTCTGGGAAAAGCTTGCAGGGATATAAAGCAGCTGGGAAAGGGGAATGACTCGTATTCTTCCGTCCTTCTGTCCCCTCCCAGGAAAACAGGATCTATATTTCAGTACAGGATTGGTTTGGTGCTGTGGCTGCAACCTGGGAGGAAAGGCGGCTGCTGGAGAGGAAAAGCCTGGCTGTTCCCATCAGGGGAGCAGCAGAAATGATGAAAGGACTCTCTCCTCCTTCTTCTTCACCTCTCTGCAGGCTCCTGTGCAGGCAGTGCCCAGCATTCCCAGGCTGGCTCCAAGGCCAGGAGCAGCCTTTGCCTGCAGCTCCGTGGGCCCAGCAGCTGTGTGTGTGAATGGAGGGCAGGCCACAGTGCAGCTGCTTGGAGTGGCACTTCATTTACTCAATGGCAACTCCATAATCCTCTTCAAATAAAAAGACTGGAGTTTCTGTGCTGGGAGCTGATGGAAGCCTTTGCTCTCAGGCAGGTGGCACAAGGGGAATATCTCCTTGCTGCATGTAGTAGTTCCTGGGTTTTGCTTGGGCTTTGTCATTTGGTTATCTGGGTTGGTTTTTTTTTCACTGGAGCTATTGGATGTGATACATTCCCCTTGGCTGAAGAGCTCGTTGTGGCAGGGAAGGGATTTTCAGGTCTCACGAGGTGGGAGGGGAGACCTTACAAAGCAAAACCTGTGCCCTTCCCTCTTCATCCCAGGTCTCAGCAGAACCAGTTGCTGGTACATCACCCACCTCTTCAAGAACAGGGCAGCACAGCAGCACCTCCTGAAGACTCTGGCCCCAGCCCTCTGGCTCAGAGGCCACCAAGCCAAACCACCCCACTGGGATGGGAAAATACGTGCCTGCTCCTACCAGATGTTTCTGGGAAGACCAGATGTGGCTGCTGGGGAGTGACAGTCCCCACACAGGGAGTGGAGCCGGGAGCAAAGGGTGGGATGTGCTGGAGAGCACGTGCACGTGCGTGTGTGTGCTCAGACATGTGTCGTGGGGACGTGCTCAATTAAGGGAGTGTGACTGCAGGTTGCAGGATGTGGAGGCTGCGAGTGGCAGAATCTCCACAGCCTCATTAAGCTCTCATGTCCAAATGAAATGTCAGATTTGCATATCGGTTCTGTGGTTTCAGGCCCATTATGCAGCAGCCGGGAGGGAGGAGGCTGCTGTGGGGACCCAGCAGGGAGCAGGAGCCACGGTGGCTGCCCTGGCACAAGGACACACCGTGGGACATGCCCAGTGGGCTGGAGGAAGAGCTGGGGACACAAGTGTGTGCAGGCAGGGGTGGGCTGGGGGTTGAATGTGCAAGAGCTGTGCCTTTCCGTGGTGCATCTCAGTGATTTACCAAGCAGGGCATGAACCCAGACAGGTTTAACTATCCAGGCCTTGGGAAAACTGGAGCACAGGGAGATGAAGTGACAGATTCCCCAGGTAAAGCCTTTCTGTGGATAAGGCACCTAAGGGATACCTAAGGACAGGGCACAGCATGTGCTTCCCATTTGTGCTGCTGGAAGCAAACCGCTGGGCACCCAACACTTCTACAAACCAGTCCTCCCAGCTGGACACTGCCCCAGGCCAGCCTTGAAGGGTCTGGGGTTAAATGAGCCAGTCCTTCCTTCCTCCCTCCAGAGTGAGATGCAGCCTGACCACTTCTTTGCAGTGGGAATGGGAGATGGGGCAGTGCTGAGAGGTCCTGCTCTCTCCTGTGCAGGAGAGAAGAGGCTGTTACCCTGCAAAAGCCAAGCATGTGACATTTGGGGGAGAATTAGGGATTAAATTTGATTTTACAGAAGTCAGAGCTCTCTACCTTGACTCCTGCAGTGCTGTGATGGACCATCCAAACGGGTCTTTGGCTATGGGCAGGCTCCTGGGGGTTTTTCACTTTGCTTTCAGGAGACAAAGAAAGGGCTCAGCACTGCCTGGACTCTGGTCCTTGGGCTTCTTCTCTGGGAAGCCCTTTACAATTTCCCCCAGGCTGGATTCCAGTAAAATCTTGTTCTAATCCAGATTTAATTACCTGTAAAGGCAGACAAGCCTCTCCCTTTCCCCTTGGGAAGCCCAGGCAGCAGCGCAGTGTCAGGAATTGATACAAAGCCAAACTGGTGAGCCCCTGGGAGAGCCCCTAATGTGCACAGGAGTTTCCCTTGTGGCTGGAGACAGATAGTTGTGTCCAGGGACTCAACTAAGCAGCGCTTGGAATCAGTGATCCAGCAGCTGGGAGAGGCAGATCCCTCCCCGTGGGCAGGGGGTTCACCTGGATTTGTAGTGGAATGCTGGTAATTCCATGGAGATTCCTGCCAGGGCTCTGGCACTATGAGTGGCAGCAGCAGAAAGATGCTTCCTAAGAACATGGTGGCAACCAAGGAGATAAAAGGAGGGCTGGCTTCAGGAGTTCCTGTCCTGAAAGGTGGCAGGATTTGTGCCCTTCACCACCCTTCCTCAGGCAGGTCTAGACTGGAGATTTATGAAGGATTAGCATGAGATTAGAGAGTATTGCTTGGTGGGGAAGGTGAGGCAATGGTTATTCCTTCAGGAAAAGCATCCTGGTCACATGGATACTCTGTTGTGTGTTGTCCCATTGTCCCTGACGGGACCTGAAGGATTCAGGCAGCCCATGTGTGTTCAGTCCCTGGGAAGAGATGGAAAGCAAAGGAGGAATGAGGTCATCACTGCTCTGCACAGCCTGTGCCTCTGTCCTGCACAGCTGTGCAGCATGTCACATCCCTCCTGGGCCAGATGCTGAAAGATGCTCAACATCCTTAGAAGGTCAAACTGAGAAGGCAGGAAACCCTCCTGGCTCACTCTGAGACACGGCAGTGACAGGGCCCACACGACAGGAGACACCCGGGAGGCAGAGCTGGCTCTGAGTCAGCCATCTCCAGAGAAAGATTTGTCAATGGCTGGGCTGGTTTGCACCAGCTCCACAGCTGGGGGCAGTTTCTGCACTTCATTCCAGAAGCATCTTGTGTGGCTGACGTGCTGGTGCCTGAAGGGGAGCCAGGGGATGAGATCCCTCCTTTCTCTCTGGGGGTCGATGCCTGTGGACCTTGTCCAGGCACTCTTTGCCCCAGCAGCAGGGAAGAGCCTGCAGACATGGGGCTGGGGGACTAAAGGGTCTGAAACATTCTCTGGCCACTTACCCGAGTCCTGCCTGGCTGTGGGTCCAGGCTCCACGTGCAGCCTGACCACCTCAGAGCAGGCTCTGGGCAGGTGAGGACAGTGTAATTCCAGGGGAGTCACTCCTGATTTACAGGATTGTAAAGAGAAAGGATTCAGCCTCGAATAAACCTGGTTCTGAGTCCAAGGACTCAGGGCAAAGAGATGGAGGGCTGGGATAAAACTCAGATGTGCCACAGGCTCCCTGTAAGTCAGCTGTGTGATTCCTCCAAAGAGGAGCAGTGCCCAGCTCCTCTGTGCTGCCTTTTTGTGTTTGCCTCTGCTCATGCCGGGAAGGAAACGGCTTCCTCTGTATCCATCTTTCTGTCAGAAAATCCTTAGCCTCTGAATAGATTTACTCTCCAACCTGTGATCTGTTTAGCACCAAGCCTGTCTAGTGGGAGGAGGTGAATGAGTCTGGAGGGCTTTATTGGCAGCAGAGCGCTCTGGAGAGGAGCCTGGTTTGCTTGGTATCCATGGGATCCTTCCCTGGCAGAGACAGCCTGGAGGATGAGGAGTGGTGGACAGCCCAAGATCCCAAACTTGACCCTTGCTCAGCCTCTGCTTTCTGTCACTGCAGTGCTGGTGCAGACAAATCCTGGGGCTCCCCAGGGACAATGGTTAATGCTGCTTTCCCAGCTCCTCCACTGAGCTGTCCCTGCCTGCTGCACTCCTGTAACCAGGAGCTGTAAAACCACTGGCAGGTCCATAGGCCGGAGTGGAGATTACATGCAGCATTAAAATTAAGAATGGGCCAGACTCGCCGGGTTGTCTTCATTAGGCAGCTGTGTTTTATTCGTGGCTTTTACTGCCAAATAAATAATCTTTCAGGTGAGTTGGTTAAGCTGCCCTCAGGAGCGAGAGAAGATGGGTGAGGAGAGGCAGCTCTGCAGGGCCACTGGGATTCCTGCCACAAATCAGCCACTCTGGAAACTGCAGAACTGCTGCAAAACCAGGATGAAACCCTTGCAACTTCCCCAACACTCGATGCAAAGTGACAGGGAGCAGTCCCCTCCCTCAATGCACAGAGTGGATTCAGACGTTCGAGGCTCTGCCTCCCTCAGCCACTCTCTGTCTTCTGCCTGCACTTGCTTCCTCAGGTTTTTTGCTCCCCTTTTCTGCCAGACCTCTGGCTTTAGGAATGCTCCCAGGGAAAGCATTAAGAGAAGGTGGATACTTAAGGGCAATATTAGAAGGCAGAGCATTTGTGCCTTGGCATATTCCAGGAATTCAGTGGAGGAAGCACATTGACAATACCCTCACTCGGGTGTCAGTGCTTGTGGATTGTGTTCCACAAACAGCCTGGCCTGACTCTGCATCAGAACCAGATGAGCTCTTCTCTTTGCTTTTTGTTTTCTCTTTGCAGTTCCAGGCTCTTCCAAACCACAGCCTTGAAAGGAGTGACACTTGCTCCCCCAGGGATCGAAGAGCCTCATCCAAACCGCTGCAAAATCTCAATTTCCCAATTTCTTCCTGCCTGGTCCAGGCTGGGGCTCTGTCTCCCTGATTACTGCTGGACTCACTGACATCCCAGAATGATGGTTAGCACAGAATCCCAGCCCTCCCACTTCTGAGACTGGCAGGCTGTGTCAGAAAAGCTCCTCAGTGCTAATGAGGGAAGATGAGATACACTAGGTAAGGTCAGGCATTCTCTGATTATCTCCTTCCTCATCACAAAACTGCTTTAATGAAACTGAAATTCTCCGCAGGAAACACTTTCATAAATAAGTCAATTTTCGCAAGAAACACGATAACAAATATATCTGTGGGAAAGAAGGAAAGATACTGGTGAATCATCCCATTTCAACGCTTTCAAAATGGAATAAAATTGCTACTTTACATTAAATGATAGCATTTTGTTCAGAAATGAAAGTTAACTGATATTACACAAGAAAAAATATCACAAAAGCTGAGCTTGTATGGGTGTAGATAGTGAAGGAGCCCTTGTCCTCCTCCTGCTCGAGGAGTCCAGACCAAGCTCAGCTGAATGAACTTCATCCTTTTAATATAAAAAAGGCTTTTTTTTTCACAACCACCCTTCGACTTCTAAATCCCCTTCACTGCACAGCCGGAGCTGTGCGCAGGCACATTCCACAGCCTGCAAATTACACCAGGTAGGAGCAGGTTGAAAAATAAAGTGGCTCCAGTTTTGCCATTGAGATTTCTCTGTGCTTCTCATAGTCCTGTCTGGAGGGAAAAAAAACCAAAC
Source organism: Pitta sordida (assembly GCA_013390025.1). Lineage (NCBI taxonomy): Eukaryota > Metazoa > Chordata > Aves > Passeriformes > Pittidae > Pitta > Pitta sordida. The sequence continues at coordinate 29,745 of WEKX01004050.1, read as the reverse complement.
CAGGAGGAAAGCAGTGCATGACCCCCTTCCCTAAGGGTGTGTGAAGCTGGGCAAGAGCTCCTGTACAAGAGAAATGTTATTTAAGCCTCGGGGATGGGGATGGTCTCACTGGCACGGATGTCAGACAACAGTAACTTCCGATTGTCATGTGTGACAGACAGCAGGACAGAGCCTGTGGCCTGGCTGTGTCCCCTCCCCTGCTGCAAATCCAGCCCTCAGGAAACCCCCAATCCCTCAGGAAACCCCCAATCCCTTAGGGAACCCCCCATCCCTCAGCTGGAGATCGCTGGGAACTCTGTTGCTCCCCAGGGAAGCAGCAGGAGAGCATTCCTGCTGCGTGTCTCTGTGTGTTTTCCCTGTCTGTGTGTGTTTTTTCCCCTGGCAAAACAAAATAAACCCTTCCTTGGCTCATGTGCCAGGGCATGAGGGAGCCGTGCCATGGGAGCCTTGTCACCCCATGGCTCTGGAAGAGGCAAAGGCTGGGCTTGTCCCCAGCTGTGCTTTGGAGGAGGCGTTTCTCTCTCGAATAATGTCCCATTGTGATGGGGTTTAATTAGCTGTGGGTTGTTCTCTCAGCAGACACAAATGAGGTTTTAATTTTTCCGCGTACAGTTGCAGAGGAGGCGGTTTTGATTCGGGCCTCCCACAGCACAAACTGTCTCCGAGAGGATGCAGAGGGCCAGACAAAACTGGGGTGATAATCCAGAGGTGGCAGGATGGGCTACAGCTTTAATATGAGCTGGTTTGGGGGGTTTTTTGGTCACAAACACATCACTGTTGTGCCCCTCCTAGGCTGCAGAGTCCTGGGCATCATGGCAAAATAGTGCAAGATTCCCAGGAGCACACACCATGCGAAGAAAGAAACTGTGGCAGGACCCTGTCTCAGGTCAGCACAGAGGTGTTGAAAGCTTGGGAGAAATTCTGGAAGTCTGACAGCTGGCCCCAAGAACCAGCCTGCAAAAGCCAGAAAGATGGAGGGTTAGGTAGACCCACAAAACATTTCTGCAGGATGACTTGTCTCCTTTGCCTCTTTTCTGTCTCTGCCACCTTTCTCTGCACTTGCAGTCTCGCTGTCTCCAGCAGAAAGCCCCAAATCCCTCTTTCTCCAGCAAAAAGCAGAACGTGTGGATGCTGAGAGGCCTGGGGAGCAAACCTAAGTCCCTCTAAATCTTTCCAGAGCCTTCTGCATCTCATCGTCTTTCTCCTCTCTTCCAGCACCCAGAAGCAAAATGCTATTTACTTTCTTACTTGAAGTCAATATTTGCTTTTCATTGGAAGCGTCTGCTTAATAATAATTCCTGGATACAGGGGAGAAGCGAGGCCTCTGTAGGCTCAGAGGGTGGTCCCAGCACTCACATATCCTCTGGAAGATGCTCTCCTGGGGTTGGAGCTGCAATGGGAAAATTCCTGGACTCCCGGATCCTCACCCATAGACTGTGGCGCCTCCGGCTGTGACTCCTGCGTGTTTTCCTTCCCTCCCTTCCCTCTGTGATGGATGCTGTCTGTGAGACAGGCAGCTGCGGAGGGAGATGCAATTTTTCTCCGCTTGCCAGCCATCAATCTCCCGAACAATACCCTGCTAATGAAGTGGCAATGTTATCACACGCCTGTCACCAGCAGTAATGGGGCGACCCTGACAAACTCAGACCAGACAGCGAGAAAGCAGGAGAGGTTCTGGAGCTTGTCTTTAGGGTGTGATTCCTTGTGAAGGCTTTTGACAAACTCTGGGCATCCTCCAGCGCAGAACCAAGAGCTCCCAGGTGAGGTTTTTCTGGCCACCTCCACCCCACACACTTTGCAAGGACAGAAGTGTCCCCACCTGAATTCACCATGTGGACCCCTGGAATCCTCCAAAGAGGCAGTTTCTCCTCTGTCCTTTGGGATCTGACGTGACCAAGTGAGCAGGAAAGTCTTTGATGCTCCTTCCTTTGAAGCCCACGCGGTTTTTAACAGATAAACCTCCCCCTTTACCTGTTGCTGTTCCATCCCCTGCTTTTTTATAGGTTGGACTTGATGATCTCTATGGTCTTTTCCAACCTTACTGATTCTGTGATTCTGTGATTCCTCCTCTGGGCCAGACTTTCCTTCACCTCTGCACTGGGACGAGTGCTAAAAATAAAAGTGTTACATGCACTTCCTTCTGTGTGTGCCAGGTAGGAGTTGAGAAAGTACTGGGAGCGTCAGGGGATGGAAAAGTCGAAAAACAAGTGCAAATCTTTGTGCGTCCAAGGTCACTGTGCTTCCCAGGATTTCTCTTAACAGGTGGATCCAGCCTCATTGCTTCATCCTTTAGAAATTGTGGTTTACATGAGTGCTCTTACTCTAGGTCTTGGCTGGAAAAATTGTTCTTTTTTAGTAATAATTGTCACTGAACGCTGAAAAACAACCATGAGGAATGACCAGAGTAGAACCTCTCGAGGGTGCTGTAAAAAATTTCGTAGTTTATTTACTTTAGGAAAAAAAAGAAAAATCAAAGGGAAGAGTAAGAAATCCGAGGCTCTGCGATGAGAGAAAAACGCAATTTACTTTTTAAAGCTCTTTCTGATTTTAAAGTGATATACAGAAAAATATAAATGGCTCTAGAAACTTTCACCAAATAATAGAGAGAAGAGAAAATAACTACAGTGAAGGGCAGTATTTCGAGGGTCATATCTGCCTTCATCTCCCGTAAAACAATATTTGCTGCAACAAAAGCATGGATATTTTAGTTATTTATTATCGTGTCAGCCAGGAAATATTAAGGAAGTAAAAAAAAAATTATAATTTCTCCTGGATGTAGAATGTGGCCGAGAGAACAAGACTGCCCAGGAGCATCAGACTTGAATGCACAAGCAAGGAGGGATGAGGAGAGAAAGAAGAGACTCCAAATGAGGAATGTGGGGCTGGTCCTTTTCCTCCACTCGAAGCTGGTCCAGGGAGTGCGAGGAAGAAAAGGTCTTGCAGAACAGGTGAAGTGTCAGACAGCACCTGCTGGGGGAGGGCTGGGCTCCGTCAGGCACCATCACACCACAGAGAGACATCAATAATCAAGATTTAAATGTCAGAATCTCATCAACTTTTTGAGATGGAGTGATGTCAGCCCTTCCTCCTCCCAGGTTCTGGACTGAGTGTTCAGAGCCCCTTTCAATCCAGCCCACAAATCATCTTGTCCCTCTCATGGCTCCTCTCCACGTGCCTGATATTTGTCATTAACACATTTTATTAGTCTTTGTTCCCCAACCTCAGGAAAAAAAAGGACTCTTAATAAAATGCCAGAGCACATACTGAGCAGAACAAATCGTTAATGCGTTCATTAAACAAATACACTTCTCCTCTGGTCTTTGGGTGGAAATTAATTACCCTCCTGGAACCTCAACATGGATGTGTGTTTGGGCTGACAGCTGGAGGTTGTGTTTGAACCATTTTTCTTTTATTTTTAGGGGCTGAAATGAGAACTGGACGCATTTTCAGTCCTGAGGAAGGTCACGGTGGAGCTCTGTGCCACACCAGGGCACTGGAGAAAGCAGGTCCGTGTCCAGGTCTCCAGGATCTCCTGCAGGGCCAGATGTGCCTCCTGCCACCAGCTGGGCTTGGGGACACTCGCAGGACGTGTAATTGCTGCTGCCCCATGATCTGGGTGCATTACTAGTCCAAGAGCATGTGATAATGAGCCTTTTAGCCGGGAGAAAGAAAGAGAATGAATGAGCTGGGAAAGAGAGAATGACTGTGGATTCAGTTAGTTAATAAAGGGATTGCAGGAAGCAAGGTGAAGAGACAGTGGTAATTTTATGCACTGCCAGTCAGGCCCATTTGTCCTGGGAGCAGCTCCAATTTCTCTCTGAGCTGTTCTTTTTTTCTTTAGAAACGGAGCTGTGAAAGAGGAAGGGAAAAAAAAATATCCCTGATTAAAATCAGCACCCAAAGTGACAAGGAAAAAAGCCATTTTAATCTCTGCATCCATAGATGTATCTTCTCCCAAATAAGTGAAACAAAGGGGAATTTAAAATGTTGGCCGGTTTTACAGAGCACAGGCTGAAATCATGCAGGCTGTGATGGCAGTCTTGTCATATCCCAGCCCTAAACACAACAGAAAGCCAAATTTCATCTTTACAACTATTCATTCCCACTGATACACGAATCTCTCCACTCCGCCCTCATCCACTCCCCGTTCATTCACCATCATTTAAGAGCAAACCTCTCTTAACACCCTAATTACCACTGTAATGTTGATGTTGTAGTATCTACAACTGGCTCAAATCTTCCTCCAGTTATTAAATATTCCTAATCCTGCATCTTAACTCCTAACCCTGAGCCGAGGCCAGAGGAAGAAATGGAAATGCCAGCACCCCACACTGGGTATTTTTTGCTGTAAAGTCCCCTTTTATCAGATTCCTGAGGATCAAGGGGTGGGGGGATGTACCTGTTGCATTGAACTTCCTTTTCTGATTGAGAAAAAAGGAAAGTTATTTAGGGAGGGAGGCTGGGAATAGCCTCCCTGTGTTCAAAAGCAGGCACGGATTTCCCCCTGCAGTCAATGGGAACTCATGAAAAGGCTGGTTATACTTTAAGACCACGGGATGGGGACATAAATGGGAAAGTGTAAGTGCTAAATTCTGGCTGAGCAGTGTTTGGAAGGGGATGGACGGGGCAGTTTTGCAGCAGGTCTCTGGGCGGGTGGGTGTGTTTTTCCTGTAAATTCCACTTCACTACAAGCCATTCCCTGCGAGTGGGTCTGGTGTCAGGGCTCCTGAGCAATTTGTGCACATCCAGATCGTGCTTTTGCACTCAGCAGAGATGCTCTGAGCAGCCGTGGCACGAAAAGGGAGCGGGATGGAGCACACGGACTACAATTTGTGTGCCCGCAGGCAGGTGCAAGTTGCTAAGGTGGAGTATTTCTGCTGCGGAATTGCCTCGTTTCATCCTGCCCTGTCCATCCCCAGCTCGGCCACTGGTCAGTGTGGATGGCAGCTGAGGCAGTAAATGGGAGCACTCAGGGCTGTTAGAGAAGCTTTCAGGGCTTGTCTCCAAGGGAACAAACTGAAAGGTCCGGGGGCCAAGCCAGTGCATTTCTTAAAGAGGATTAAATCTGCTGCGCGTTGCCCCTAAGCACAGGGCCTCGCACAAAAGGCTGAGAGTGTTCATAAGTCTGTTTAACCCCTTTTAACTTCGCTGCCTTTACCCCTTTAACCGAGGGAGCACAACCACCCGGTTCTGGTCTTGATGACTTGAGTGCAAGAAGGAGTGTGGGATTCTTGTTAATGGAGGCACCAATACCTTGCTCCCTTTCCTCAGGTGCACAGAGGATCTAAACCACTCAGCATCAAGCCAAAGGGCTTTTATTTTTGTGTTGATACCCTTGGAGATGAGACGTGAGGGGTCAGGGGAATGCAGGCAAGTCGCCTTGCTGGGTTTTGTCAGTGGATGTTAACGTGAGGAACAGCAAAATGAGGGGGTTTGTTTGATGCAGTCCCATCCCTCCCGCTCCTTTATTAGCCAGGGTCTTCTTGAGTTGAGGTTGTAGCACAGCACAGTTCAGCTCTGGCACAGAAGGCCCTGCGATCACATTACAGGGAATTATCAGGTGGTTGCACCTGGTTTAGAGAGCTCCAAGAAGGCACAGGGGTGCAAAAGGGAAGGCGAAGCACCGGTGGTTTATGAAATTAAAAAGTTCATGAGTGCCAAATCCACATGCTAGAGAGGAACTGAGAAATGGAAGAGGTCTCAGCAACATCTTATCAGGAGGTAGGACAAGGAAATTGGAGTTGAAAGCACTGGAGTGCCTGATTTGCTATCTCTCCTCCGCACCTTGGCTGCAAGTTCTGCCTTTAGGGGTTTGTTAGGCAACTTGGGGAGGAATATTTTATACGTGTTCAGTGGGTTCTGCTTGCAGAGGCCTTGGTATGCACAAGGCAGAAACCCTGTCTGGAGAGATCAGATCGAGTGTCCCTTGTACCCTCCAACAAACACAAACAGAGGAGGGAAAAAGGACAAAAAATTGTAACACGGGCTTTGTGCACGATTTTTGGAGATGGACACTAAGTTCTCCCCTGCTCTACCCCCCTAAGCTGGGTATTCCTGCAAACACAACTGATATTTGGATTGTAAATGTTATTGGGTCGGACCTTGGCTCGGGTGTGCAGGGGCACAGAGCAGGGCTCTGGTGTGAAGTGTCTGCTGGACAGCAGTGGGTGAGTGAGGGAGGGAGAGGTCAGCAACCCTTGGAAATACAAGACCCTGCACGTTCTGGAAGAAGGGGAGAAGATGCTTGTTCAGATGTGAGAACCGAGCTGTTGGAATCCAAGAGATCCATGGATTGCAAAGAGTCAACGCAGAAAACTCTGAGGAGGCCAAAGCCCTTAAATGATGCTGCCAGAGGAAGTGGAATCTCACTTTCTGTGCCGTAAATACACCTCAGTTTCCTGGTTTTACCTTGAGACTGTGCTGCCATTGGATGAGGGAAGGGGATCAGATCCTCCTGTGCCTTCAGTCTACTGTATCTCCACTCTTTCCTCAAAGGAAAGATCTGGAAAACCTTGATATTAGTGTGCTGTCAGACGCTGGTGGTGAGCACAGCGTAGGTCTGGTCCCGTGGCTGCTGCTGCAGATTGAAGATGCTCAGTAATAATATCACGACTTGCTGGCAGTGGCACAACAGGAAATTGGAGTAGTAAAATATTTCCCTCCTCGCTGCATCCCATTTACATGTTTATAATGGAGGGTTTTAAGGCCCTAATGAGAAGGAATGCTCATTGCTGGGAGACGATGATTAAAGCAGAGACAGGCGCGATTGCAGGCGGTAACAAAGGGATGTTAATTACTCCAGGGGAAGCAGGAGGGCAGCGCAGCTGGAGCGGCTGTGCCCGGGGCTGACCTCGTCCCCCTGAGCCTGGCACAGATGTGCTCACCCACCAGCTCCAGACCTGGTGAGGAGCAGCTGAGATGCGGCTCTGGGTAAGGGAAAGACAAGACAAAGTCTCCTTCCAGCTGCAGCAGCAGCAGCAAGAGGAGCGAGCTGGGTTTGTGCATGGAAAACTGCCTCCTTGCGCTGGGAGCGAGAACGAAGATGCTCCGGAGAGAAAAAAGGAGGGGAAGGGCCCTGGAGACTCATCCTGAGGGGTGAGGTGGGCCAAGGGGTGAACTGGTGGGGTGCAGATTAAGGAGCTGCTGTTGGGTGCATAGAAATCAGGGCCAGCCTTTGAAGCTGTGCAGAGGATGCTGTGGCTGTTTCATCTTTGCCAGCCGAGTTCTCTCCAAATTCTGATTTCTTCTGCCTTGCTGGTGGAGCAATGCCCCAGGGAGGCAGCTCCTTGGATGAAATATCCATCTGCATTCCCGTGGGAGTACAGGGCCCGGTGCTGCTGGAGAGGAGGTGTTTGAGGACATGTAAACTTGGTGACAAAAGAGAGAAAGAGATAAAGGAGAGCTCATGCATATAATTCAGCATAACAAAAAAATAGCGGAGAAAAGAGTTAATGGAAGAATGCATAAAAGAACAAATGAAAAAAGAGGTCTTTAGCAATTGCATAGGGCCTAATTTAAGCAGAATAATCCTGATATTTTCCTCCTTAAATAAATAAATCAGCAGAGCCCAAAGTGTTTGAGTTGTTCCCAGTCAAAGCCTCGGTATCAAACTTTCATCTATTCTTGACAGAGCAATTAAAGGGAGGGATACAGGCTCTGAAATGTAGCCAAAAGGAGTAGACTGAATATTTAATACAGATCCAGGCTTTGAAAAGTCCCAACGAACCAGTGGAATGGGGAAGCTGGTGACAGCTTTATCTTAATAAAGGAAAGGGAGGGGAAAAACCCTTTATCCCTGGCATCCTTGCCAGTATCCCTGCCATCCTTGCTGGCAAGGAAACACAAACTGGGTAGGAAACAGGCAGCACCTCTCCAGAGTGTCTCCTCGGATGCTGTAATGCCATTTGCCAAATGGTGTTTAATGGAGAGGGAAATGGATCTTCCCATCTCTCCTATTCCAGCTCTGGGCGCTGGAAAGATGCAAGTAACATGTTTTTGGGGCTCTCTGAGATTGTTTCCGGAGTGCTGAAGGATTTAAAATACCTCAGGGCTTCTTCCTCATTGCTGAGGACAACCTCGGAGTGTGTGGGAGGGGGTGAAGGGACAGCTGGGAGTTAAAAGGAGCAGGTTAGCTCCGACCTAAAGCGACTCATTAAAGGGATTAGCCACCGTCCCTGACTGGATTTAGGACGGAGGCTGTTGCTATCAATAAGTAATCCTGTCTCCAATCCTCTCCAGTGGCTTGGGAAAGACGGAGTGGAGAGGGAAGGAGGAGCAGGAAGAAATGGGAGGGATAAATTAACGTGAAGGGCTGGAGGGAGGGAAAAACTCCTCCCTGAGAGGGGATGTGGGAGCTGGGCAGGGCTCGCACCACTGCAAGTTAGACATTCTGGAAGAGGATTGTCTTATTCGGTGGCTGGGAGATGGAATTTTGATTAGCTCCGACACGGTCGCTTATAACCTTTTCATTAGAAAATTGTGTTTAATAGGAATTGTTCTGACACCTCAGCAACGTTTTCTCCTAATTCATTACAGACACCCCTGGTGGGAAGGGAGGGGAGGCAGGTGGAAAGGTGTCTGTTCAGACAGTTTGTGTTTGGTGGCAATTTTCCCCCTAATCAGGCTGTGCTGTGAAGTGACTGGAGAGCAGGAGCACCAAGGAGAAATGTCAGTGAGAATGGTTTGCTGAAACCCTGGGGGACAAGAGGCAAAATCAACCCAAAGCACACGGCAGGGGAACGGAATCCAGTCCGTGTGTACAAGCCCCAGCCAGACAGGGCATGAGGATGTTTATTTTTATATTCTGAATTAGAATCCAATGCTACCCTTCCCTGTAAAATACAATTTACTTTTTTTAAAAGAAACATTATTTGGGGCCTACTGCAATATTTCTTTTCAATTTTGCCTTGAAAAGATAATAGTATCAAAGTCATGTTCTGACTTCAGATGAAAAATGAAGGTGTTCTCTTCTAACAGTGTCAAAACTATGGTTCTGCTTTATTGAAAGGCATCTCTACCTAATTTTTAATCAAAATTTCCCCTCATTTGACGGATGGAAGAAGATGCAAGGATGGAAAATATCTACAAGTCCTCATCAGGCTTGTTTTAAAAAGCAAAGGGTACAACGCTGAGCCAATCATGTCACCTCAGATGGAAAGGAATACCGGGTGTGGAAACACAGGGAATAATAGTTATTTGCAGAGTTCTCTGAGATCCTTAAAGGGAAAACCCCGGAGAGATGTAAAGCATTATTATAAGGGCTGTAAGTTCTTTTCAGGCAGTTAAAGGGATAATAAATTCATTGCCCAGGAGATCTGGTAGTCGAAGTTCTGTGCAGAACATGGTAAAAAAGTAGGAGTGTTGGAGACCAAGAGCTTTCAAAGGTTGACAGTGTTGTCAAGTTGAGGGTTGTCTTGGTTCTGGGTTAAAGCCAATTTTGTTGGTTAATCAGCCCTTCCATAAAACACTAAATGTGTCTGGAGGTTGAGAATTTTCATGGGTTTTAGTATTTAATCACATTTCAGTCAGGTATTTGGGCCTAATTTCCCATTTGAATTTCTTCGGCTTCACCTTGCAGTCACGTCCTTGTTCTGCCTTTTTTTTTTTATTATTATTATTTTTCCCCCTTTGGCAGATTAACGAGGCCTTTAGTACCTGCTATTGTCTCCCCACAAAGGCTTTTATCTCTTCTAGTCAAGTCACTTCTCCATCTCTGTTTGATAAACTAAAAGGATTGAGCTCTCTCTGCCGCTCTCCGGGGAGCGATGGATCAGCGCTCTCAGCACGCTCTGCTTTTCCTTTGCTCTTTTCCAGGGAAAGCCGTGTCCAGACACCAATCCTGCTTTTCCTTTGCTCTTTTCCAGGGAAAGCCGTGTCCAGACACCAATCCTGCTTTTCCTTTGGTCTTTTCCAAGGAAAGCCGTGCCCAGACACCAATCCTGCCTCAGTGGATGCTCCCGAGCAGGCACGTTTGCCCAGCCTGTGATGCTCCAGATGTGCGGCATCCTTCGGAGAGCAGGGTGGGGAAGCAGATCGCTCTCATTGGAGCTGTATCCAGCGGAGGAATTCCAGGAATGTCGTTCCTCGTCTGCCTCGTGTCCCTGTTCACTCACAGACACACCATCCCTTGGCCAGGGGTGCTGGATCAGGGATCCAGCTCTCTCCCAGAGCAATTCTCCCCCTTTCATTGCCAGGCCCTTCTCCTTAGATCTTTGGGCTTCCTGCAAATTTCATTAGGATTAATTTAATTCTTCATATCAAGATTATTGAGGGAAATTGAGTCCAAGGCTAGAAATGTGTTAGAAGCTCCTCTCGTGCCTCTCTCTCTCTCTCCCCCTTGTTCTCTGCTCCATGGACAGCCCCTTCCATCAGAAATATGACTCTTAATCCATTTACCACGTGCTTTGCTGATATCATATAACACTAATTTTTTAATCAGAAGGTTGTGAGATAGAAAGTCAAACATCTTACAACAGCTAAATATATTACATCTTTGCAGTTACCCTTATCAACCAAACTTGTAATCTCATCAAAGAATGAAATCAGATTTGACTGACAAGACCTATTTTCCATAAAACCATGTTGACTGATGTTAATTATATTTCTCCCCTTTAATTCTTTATCAATCGAATCACGCATCAACTTTCCTGATTACTTTGCCAGGGACGGATGTTGGCTGGCCCAGATTCCCTGGTTCTCTTTGGTGGCAGTTATGAAATTCAGGCACCACGTTTACGGTTTTCCTGCTGCAATTTCCTTCCCTTTCCACGGACCTGGAGAGGTGTGAGCTCTTATTATGTGAGCTCTTGTTGTCTGTCCACTGTTCTTTCACTCTGCAAAGGTACAAATCCTTGCCTTGCTTGGCAAAGAGGGCTGGGATTTATCAAGTGAGGAAAATGCCGTGAAGTTGTTGGTGCCTTTCCCTGCAATGCTCTGATCCAGTGGCATTTCTGCTTCTCCCCTGAGTTTCGCAGACATCAGAAGCCATCGCCTCCCTCCTGCTGCCTGACAGCGGCAGATTTTCTTACATCTCCTGATAAGACCTAACCCAGCATTTTACAACTGTATATCTGAAATTAGTAGCAGCTTAATCTCCCTCTGCTGGATCACTCAGAGGTGTAATTGTGCAGAAAAAAAAAGGGAATTAAAATGCAAAACGCTCTCCTATACTTTTTCATGTTAAACCCCATCTTCCTTTTATTCTTTTCTTTTAATTTTACAAGAGGGCTTTTACTTTTTCCTTCCCCCCCCATGTGTGTGTCTGTGTGTCTTCATAAAGAGTATGAGCTGGGCACGCAGAGAGAATAATTTCAATTTCTACCTAAATCTCAGAAATGAATACTTAAATTCGAGCAAAAAAATACATTCTTACACCTTTAATTTCCTCCCTATGAAGTATAATGAAAAAGCCTGATTATTTTTAATTCTTCCCTTTAATAATTCAGCAGTGGAGTGATTTAAGGCTGGGGACGATAATTACCTTTTCACTTTCCTGGTAAATGGAGTTTTAATAGAAATGGAAGCTCAAATGCTGGAATTAATTCCAACAGGTCAGCATCAGGTCATCCATAGCATCTTCTGTATAAATCATTTATCTGAAAAATGGCCTGCTTCTCAATTTCCCAGGAATCCCTACCCACAGGCTACATTTAAACAGAAGACTCGATGTTTATATCTTGTAAAGCATGGAGAGAGGGGGGGAAAAAACGTGCAATCCGCATCATCTGGGAAGGATTTTTTTATGGTTTGTTTTTTTATTAATGCAAATGAAACTGGCAGCTGAAGGACAAGGGAGCAGTGGCTTGTCTAGATTAGGGAAATTCAGCTGTGGAAGCTTTCACACATCCCATTACCCGAGCAGTTGGAGCCACTCAGTCTGTTTATCTTCATGCTACACCTGCCACCTCTGGTTTCCAGGTGAGGGATGGAGGGGAGCAGTGGCATCTCCAGCTCAGACTCGACCCCCAAAATAGGGACAAGGCTCCACCTGCTGCCCCCCGAGCCACTCAGGCCTCTCAGGGAGAAAGGGAAAAAAGAAAAAATGTGGGTTTATTTCCATCCGTGGAGGTGGGAAAAAACCCCTCCAACCAACAAGGTAGATTTAAGCTCCTGCCCTGGGGAGGATGGCGACCCCACGGAGCTGATGTACGAAGGCACGGGGGGAAAGGGGAAGGTTCTGATCTCTGGGATGCCCAGACACCACACCAAGGTCCTGCTGGACCGGGTTCACCTGCCCAACCAGCCGTGTGGGGACGGGAGCTCTGCTGGAACACCTGCCCTGAGCAGTGCCAGGTTTGCTTCCAGCTGGGAATGATGTCCCGGGCAGCGGGATGAGCACAGCACCCTGTTGAGGTGAAGGAGCAGAACCTGCCTGGAATCAAAAAAGCATCCGGGGGTTGAATTTCTCCTGAGAGCTAAACGTGAGCTGCCTGGTCTCTAATTAAGCACCGGGACGATGGAACTTTAAAGCACTCCAGCTCTGATTGGCCACAAGTGTGTGGTAATGATTTCAAATGTCAAGCGGTTTTGTTTCCATTTCCTTTCACAGATAATTGGTGCTGAGCCGGTGGCAACACCAGCACCCAGCTGGCAGGAGGAGCCTCCTGAGCCACTTCTCCCACCCCGCCGAGCACCGGGGCAGTTACAGCACATCCCTGGTGAAAAAAAAAAGATGTTTTCCAGCAAGAAGCCCTTGGAGTTTTTCCTGCCTCGTTGGATCGGGTGGTTTGTTTTCACTGAGGTTAACCCCGTGTTTACAGGCGGCGTTCGTGACACTGAAAGGATGGAGGATGGCAAAAACCATGATTTTCTGCGGGAGTAAGGGGGAAATCTAAAGACCTCACAACTAAACAAGCACATACCCTGCTGTGCAGAGGGTTCCAGGTGAGTCCTCCTCTGCAGGATCAGCACATCCTGGAGCCCCGCTGGTGTTTTCCCTGCCAGTCATCCACTCCCCTAATATTTCTCTATCCATTACTGTTTACAGGCGCGGATTATCCACCATTGCCTGGGGAACTCAAGCAAGTGATTGCATTGCTGGGATCTCCAGCCCTGTCTGTAAATACAAATACAGCTCCCAGACACGGGCAATGACCCATCAGTCAGCGAGTCAAGGGGACCAAACTGATGTCTTTTTTTTTTTTTTCTGGAGAGGGGGTTTGCTGCTTAAGATGCTGGAGAAATGGTGTATGTTATAAACATTTTCAGTGCAGGGCCCTGTTCAGACTGTCAGGTTCCCTGATGAGAAGTTAAATAATGCCCTATTTCCTTTCCCTCCTTTCTGCTGACTTCGGGGTTGGCGCTGGCAGTTCTATGAAAGGTGCATTCAATTAAAAAAAAAAAAAAGGTGTTCTAGAAATGTACAAACTTTGGGAATCAGATCTCCTGGGAGAAAAGTGAGCTGCTAAGGTACATCCTGCTCTTCCTGCAGTGCTGGAATTGATTACCTGTCCCTCTTTCCTGGAGATTTTCAGATTCCCTGGACCAACCCAGCCTGGGAAGACAGATGTTTAAACCTTGATTTTGCCTTCCTCTTCCTGCTTTCCTTATTTAGCCCTGGAAATATCTGAAGTGCTGCCTGTCTCAAGAGGGCACGATGAAAATAAATCAGACAAACCAGGAGCTGGGCTGTTTGCTCAGGGCAGGTGAAAGCAGGGTATGCACTGCCCCAGCTGCAGGGCAGTGCCATGGCTCATCTCTAGTCCCTGCTCCCAAGTGTCAGATGCCCCTTGGGGACAGGCAGCTGGAAGTGTCTGGGGACACTGAGGGCAGAGCCCTGTGTCATATGCATTTCACTCACAGATCCACAGTGTATATATATCCATATTTATGTATATTTATATTTATAGATACACACACACTTCTGCAGAGGAGTCTCTGCATGCCCTGGTCTGTAGTTTCTTCCCTCCTGTGCCTGTCCCACATCATCCAGCCTTTCATTCTGGGAACAAGCTGGAGCCATGCCATGGGATGCTGCTTGTTTCTTCAATTCTTTCCCGGTGCTCTGGGTGCTCTGGGTGTCACTGGGTCGCTGCTGGTGGCTTTGCTCTGGCGGTGGATCTTGCAGCCCCTTGCACAAACAGCCCTTTCGCCTCTGCCTGTGCAGTAATGATGTTTATTGAGTCTCACACACATCCCCTCTCCTGCATTTTTCATGGGGCTGCTCTCTGGGGGCAGTGCAGGCTGATAATCAAACAGCACCGGACCAGCGGCTGCTTCTGCTCCCTGTTCCAGCTTTTAATTACCCTCCTGTCCCTGCAACAAGCCCTGGCAGCTGCCACCCCCTTGGTCACCAGCCAGGCATTTCATTGTCCTGTGGTCTTTCCCCTGGGCTTCCACAGGCTCTGGAATTGTTGGCAGAAGGCAAATTGTCCCTGTGTGTCCTGGAGCAAAGGAAAGGGGCTGGGATCCACCAGGGATGGTGTTATCCATCCTGTGATAACAAACCCTGCCTTTTCCATCCTGCAGGGAGCATCCTTTGGCCTCTGTGCCAGGAGAGCTGCTCCTGGTTTATGGGGTAGGAAAATAACTCCTTGGACTCCTTGTATGGGATAAGGAGGCTGTGGAATGTTGTGGGAGATCCCTGGGGCTGTGAAGGATGTGCAGAGCTCCGAGAGAAACAAGAGCATCTGTTTTTCCCATCCTTTGCTAGAGGGTTGCCCTTCGCCTTTTTTACATTTTTGTGGTAAATTGGAGATTCTGAATGAGGAGAAATAAGCGTCATGTCGTGGAAATGTGGGGAAAGTGTCCTCTGTTCTCTCTCCCTGCCCAACTCCCATCCCCAGTCTCCACGCACACTGTCAGGGCTCCTGGTTGGATGCCACCTCCTCATCTCTCCCCTGAAATAAAACATGTCCCCCAGACAAAGAAGCAACAAAGAGTGGTAATTTATGAGTACTGAATAATTCAAGGCACTTCCATGGCCTGCTCCTCTTTCTGTTGTTATCCCTTGGGAGAATCCACCCCCTGCTGCACACACATGGGGAATGGGAGAGGGGGAGACTGTCCTGGAGGACACAAACATTGCACATTCTCCTTTCATCCCTCCCTCCCTCTGGCCATCTCTTCCTCTGTATAAACACAGCCTGGAAACCCTTTCCATGCTTTGCTCTCTCCTCAGCCTTCCTGTGCTTTACCACCACCACATCCTCGAGTGTCCCTCCAGAGCACTCCATTTCAATAGGAGATGGGACCTGGGAATTTGCCTTTAATATTTCATAAGCTTCCTTCTAAAATGTAAAGCATATTTATGTTATTTGCATCAACTACCCGGAAAAATAATGCCTTCGATTTGCAGGCAGATCCTAACCTGCTGCCCACCTTTCCAGGGAAGAGCATAAATAACACTATTTATTCAAAGGAACCCTTTCTCCTATTTACATTTATATTGAATAATTTAAAACAACTCTCTCCACTTCCATAAATTCTTCCTGGTAGGATGGAAGAACCTGTCCATGTCTGAGGAACGTGTTTCTGAAGAGGCTTGAACTACACGAGCACACACATGAGTTTGCAAACCTGATGGTGTTGCTGGAGCCTCCAGGATGGACTGGTCCTGCTGGGAAAGAAGAGTTGGGAGGCAATGGTGAGATCAGGAATGAGGGAGGGAATTGGATCATCCTGAACAAGAGCTTTAAGGAGGATGTTAAACCACCAGGATGAAGCAAACTGGGAGCTCTGTTCTTGCACTGATAATGTTTTATTGTGTGTGTTCATCTGGGAAAGGAGGAAAGGTTTGTGTCCCAGATATAAACTGGGACTAAAACTTGTCAGCTGGGACAAACCATCATCTGGCTCTTCCCAAATTCTGGTCCTGCCTTCTTTTCCCTGAGAAGGTACAAAGAGATCAACACATTCTGATTTTAATACCTGGAAACCTTGCAGGACTCAGCCTGAGGAGTGTCAGGGCTGAGCTCCTCCCAGCAGCAGCCAGTGAAGCAGATCATCAACTGGTGCCAATCTGTGATAATCAGTGAGTTGATTTAAACCCACTGAATACCACTTTCCTGCTTTCATTTCCTCTCTCCCTGGACAGGGTTAGGCTCTTGGTCTCTTATCTCTTTCCAATCATTTCTATTTTCATCACTTTCTCTTCCTCGGGGTTTCTTTGACAGCGTTCTCTGAAGTTTGGTCTGTTTGCTAGACCCAGACTTAACGTCATTATTCTATACTGGCTTCCAGACAGGTTGTCCATCACTTAGGCATGAACACAGGGAAGGGAGCCAGAAATAAATCAAGCTATCACACCCCAGGGGATGGGGGAATCTCCCTTGGAAGCCCAAGCAGGAGCCACCAGGAAGGAAATTCCACATCGGTGGAACCTCGGTGTTGGAGTGTGAGTCCATATTAATTAGCAATAAAGAGGGTGAAACTTTAAATAATGCCTTGTTTCCTGTTTTAAAAATTGTCACTCTTGAGGCTCCAGGTTCTCTTCCCAGCACAGAGCACGATCCAAACCCTAACAGGTACCTTGGACAGCTGTGGCTGGAAAATCTCCTGATGCTGACTTTGTGGTCCTTCATTTGTTGAGGGGAAGCCAGGGAAGAAGAGGAGGAGGAGGAGGAGGGCCCTCGAAGAAGACAAAAAGGGTGGTAAATCAGCCCTGCAAAGATCCACAGCTCCTCTGTGGCAGTTTTAAGCTCTATATCACATAACCCAAACAAACTGCAGGGAGTGCCATCCTCAAACTGGTGTAAATTAGGAGCCGTTCAAACAAAGCCCAGAGCACTCATGAACTATTTGGGTAAATACTCTTTTAATCTGGTGCTGACTCCATTAGAAGGAGAGGAACCTAATTTGTGCTTGCAGTAAAACTGGAGAAAGGTGTTGGCAAATCAAAGCTGATGGAGTAACGGAAGGGTTAGTCTTTTAATTGGAAGTGGAATAAATCCACCTGCATATAATACCTCCTCAGAACATTCCTATTTTCTTTTCTCAGCCATTACTAGAATTTCGAGGTTAAGGATTAATTATAGTGGCAATATTACCATTTGTTTTTACTGCCAGCTGTACTGGGAGAATAAATCTTGCCTGTAAATAAATTGTGATTACTGTGTCCACACTTAAGAGCCTGTGAGACTGGCTCAGTATTAATGAAATATTATTGACTAATATTATTGAATTTGGCAAAACTCCCTCCCTTGCTGCTTCCCCTGCACCGAGGCACAGACCCTGGGAAAACAAGATCTTGTTTAAACAAGAGTTCAGCTCCTGACATCCAGAAAACTGGAGCATCAGGAAAGAGAATGAACAGCCTTTCCTTCCTTCCCCTTAATCTCAACTGTTTCCATTCCCATTTCTTTTGTCTTCTTTATTTCTCTAAAATCCAACACAACAGAAGGTACCTCCTGGTAATGTTTTATGTTTAAGGACACAGACACCCATTTAATTAACTCCATAATTGTGTGGTAACCGCTGGCCTTGGGATTGCACAGTAAGCAGCAGATAGATTAAGACAGTAATTTCATGGTTATTTCTGCCTTTCCAAGCTGCTGGTCTCTGAGGGACAAATTCAGACGTCCCCTGAGATGCTTGTAATTAGGGAAAGCCTAAAACTGAGGCTGGGGAGGGATCCCTCAGCAGTTACCCTGGTGGAAGTGAAGGCATTGGGCTGTGCAGAGCCAGGGAGGTGATCAGGGATGGGAGAAATCTCCTGCAGCAAATTTAGGCCAAGGGAAAAACACCCAACCTCCTCTACTCCCCCCATCTTAACACCTCTTTTCCTTCTTGCAATGTCCCTGCTCGTACAGCTGCCTGATCACAATACCCTTGGCTGGAATCATCTTCATCTAAAGCCATCCTCAGATCTATAAAGACACATTTTCCGTGAGCTGCTGGCGTTTAAAACAGGTCTAGAGGGGCTGCAGCTGTGTGAAGCACTGAACAAACCCCACAGGGCTGCAGAGCTTGGAAATCTTGGCTTTACTCACTCAAACTTCTCTGCTGATGTTCAGCTTGTGGTGCCCACAGAACACAGCCCTGGGATGGGAAATGACAAGTTCTCCTGGTCCATCTCAGGTTCTCCAAGTTTGAGTTATGTCAGGGCTTGAAAAGGGTTAAAATAGAAGACGATGGGTAGGAGTAGAATGAAAAATCGGAATGACTTGGCAAACGCTGCTCTTGGGGAGCGTTGGCAGGACCTGGAACAAACCCAGGATGACATTCAAACCTGAGATCCACTGGTGGTTTCCACTGGATATTCGAACTAATTGTACTTGTGAGAACATCTGGGAACCATATGGCACCAGTGGCACTTGCCACAGAGCCTGATGTGCTGGAAATTCTGTTTAACAACCAAAATAAAACCTTCTTTCTGGATGTACTTCCCAAACACCAAAACTGTGATATCCCTTCAAGCACCGAAGAGGGGCCCATTAGAGCTCTTGTGTTTGAGCGTTAGAAGCAATTATTCATGTTCATCCAGCTCCAAAGAGCTACCAAACACCATGTGTTTTTCCTCAGTGTTAATAAAATCCTAAATGATTCTTCATTAAGGAGCCCATTAAGACGACTGCAGTTTCCTCGAAGCTCATTAGAGGATATTCTCACCACTAAATTATCGCGCTGGAGTTTTATGGAAGTCTGAGGGAAGATGCCCTATTGTGATTAATTCGTGATAGATTTTCACTCCCTTGCCTGAAGTCTGTTCCCCAGGCTCGGCTTTGCTGATTTCCCAACTTTGGGTGAATAATCCTGATCCTCCAGCTTTGCTTGGTGGGAGCAACATTCCAGAGGTGTGAGATGCTGATCCTGCCATCCCTGTTTTCCTCTCGCAGTTCCACCAGGACCTCTCCTCCGCAGAGGGGTTTCCTGGCAGAATCAACAAGGACCAGGATCAAGGCAAAAATCTGAAGACAAAGTGGTGGAAACAATAGAAGACAGAATCCTTGAAGCCAAGCCCACGCTGGATGAGTGTGTGCTCTCCTCACTCCATGTTCCCCTGAACCCAGTGGGAAGCTCTGAGAGCTGAGGATTACTGAAGTGTGGGAACCCAGGCTGCTGGAACAAAACAGAGCTGCTCACATCTCCCACTGAGTATTAAAATCTCATTTTATGGTACATTATACACTTGGCCTCTTGAACAATCAGTGACCATAAACGGTGTTTGCATCCTGAAGCCAAATCTGGGGGAAGAACAAGAGATAATCTGGCTGGTGAGGATGGAGCGGGAAGGGCCGGCACTGCACAATTATTTATGTCCACCCAGAGACACGGGGAAATTAAATGCATTAAGAGGACTGCCAGGCCCTCCTCAGAATGGGGCTTTAAATGATATTGATGTGGTGTTAATGGGTGCACGGTTTGTCTTTTTTGTATCACAGCTCAGGCCTCGGAACAGCCACTTGGAGAGCAAGTTTTGGCATATCCAGCTTCTTTAGGAGGATTTATTGCTAAGGATTTGGCGTTTCAAAGAGCTGCAGAGCCCATTTGACCCAACAAGAGGATCAGGGAGGTGTCGGGGTGCCCAGACACGGTGGCACTGCCACAGCACTGGCATCCACTGTTCTCACTCCGACCTCGTTCACCAGTCAAGGAGCAGGAATCCTTAAATCAGGATTTTTTCCTGACTGAGAAATGAAGCAAGAACGTGCATAATATCCATGTCTGAGGATGACCTTTGGCAAAGTGATTTGAGGCTGGCAGGATGTCACACACTGGCCCAGAGTGTCACAGTCTGCCCCAGCAGGACTTAAAATCCCCAGGGTTTTGAGCCAAAGCTCCTGTAAGAAGCCACTTTTTTTTTTTTTTTCAGGCGACAGAGGAAACTTTGCCCACTGTTCCAGGCTGCGTGGCTGCCTTGGAAATCTCTCCCACCTACAGATAAAACTCCTCATATGTGGCCTGTTCCTTCCAGCTTTAATCTCTGGAATCAGCTATTAAATCAAGAGTGTGTGTGATTATCTGCTGTCATCTTTGGAGGAAAAGGTGGAGGGTTTGAAGGCAAACGCTGTTTATTCATTCAGTTCCTTGTGCAGCTCTGGCAAGAACGCTGATCTTGGCATGGAATTAGGGGAGGAAGGGCAGAGCTGAGATTTGTTGCCTTGATTTGACAGCCTATTTTCAGATCTGGATCAGAAAGTTACAGAGGAAATTTTGGAAGTGGTTGCATTTGGGTTTAGTTTTCTGGAGAAAACTGGTGGTTTTTTTTCTTTTAGTTTAGTTTCAGAGAGAAATTTTTAATACGTTGTGGAGGGTTTTAAGGATTCAGTTCCATCATTGCAGCATCAACTGGAGCCATTGGAGAGCAGATGCATGAAGTGAGCACAGTCCCTCCCCAGAGGGCTCAGCTGTGCTAATTAACATTACGAATAATTGAGGAAATCAGAGAATCCCAGAACGTTTTGGGTTGGAAGGGATTTTAAAGATCATTTAAATCCACTCCCTGCCATGGGCAGGGGCACCTCCCACTGCCCCAGGCTGCTCCAACCTGGCCTTGAACACTCCCAGGGATGGGGCAGCCACAGCTTCTCTGGGCACCCTGTGCCAGGGCCTCCCCTCCCTCCCAGGGAAGGATTTCTTCCCAATATCAAATGTAAATCTCTTTTAGTTTAAAACTGCTCCCCCTTGTCCTCTCACTGTCTGCCTGTGTAAAATGTGGCTCTCCCTCTTTTTCATACTAACCAGTGAGGAATGAATCACAGCACAGGGTGTGTGGAAAGCCATTATTTTCTAATTCCCTTCCTCCTGGTGTAAATCCACCCCTGGAGCTGCTCTGGTGTCCAAGAAGTCTCTGAGCCACGTCGGTGCAGTGGGTGAATCCATGAAGGGAACTTGTTCCTGGGGGAGTTTCCAGCATCTGCCTCTTAGGGGAAAACTTTCTCCAGATGTCCTGGAGAAAACACAGGCAGCCAAGGCTGTTTGATGGCAACTCAGAAATCCAGGCAGGAGCCAGCCAGGCCATCTGGGCACGTGCTCTGTGTGGCTTTGTCTCTAAATTCATGAGCAGAGACAATTATTTCTGTACCTCGTGGCTCTGAAGTGAGCAGCCCCAATACCAGCTCTGCCTCTCAGCGCGAGGCAGCTGCGAAATTGCTTTGAAATTGTTTTACAATTGGGTTTTGCTTGTGAACCTCTTGATCGGCAAAGGCAAAACTGACATGAGAGGAGCGTTTGGGAAGGAGGGAGGAGAGGGAGGAAGGCCCGGAGGGTGAGATTAGGGGGACTGCAGAGGCAAAAGGGGGCCTGAAATATGGAGGAAATATGTGTCCCAGCAGGATGTAGGACACAGTAGAAGGGGATGGGGATTTTTGACCTTTCAAATGGATAAGAAGCCTCTGTGGGGTTTTGCTGCTGCCCTGTGTCTATGCAGGGCCTGGCACGTGGGTGTGAAGCACTACAGCCTCCCTAATATCTTTGTGCCCCTAACACCAGCCTGCACTTTATGGTTTAAATAAGTCTGGTTTTGGAGGGGCAGACCATCCATTTTGCCTGGTGTCTTTTCTCTAACAGTGGTATCAACAGGGGAATCACAGCCACCGTGCGTGAGAGTGTGGAACAGTCAGAAATGAAACCCTCCAGGTGAAATTGGGTCCTCTGTGAAGTGAAAAGTAATTTTTCTACTAACTGAGTCTGACCACAGCTCTGCTCTCCCCCATCAGATGCCAGGCCATACTTAAAACTCTCCTACCAAGGTATTTCCTTGCAGTGCAATAAAAATAAAGTACTCTCTGATCTAGCAGCTCTGATAGCAGTGACTTTGTTTAAGCAACTTTATAATGAATCCCAGCTCTTCTCCCAATAGATGCCTTTGCTGGAATATCCTAGAGTAGCAACGGACTACAATAAATCAGCTTTTACAAACTCATAAACACATAGAAGGGAATGTAAACCAATTTCTGATCTAGTTGAGGTGCACTGAGATTTCACAGAGTGGCATGAAGCTTGAGTGGATTCTGAAATTGCTCTTGAGCCTGTGAATTCATCTCCCCCTTCTCTCCTGTGCCAACAGAGATGTTGTCCTTAACCCCTTGAAGGCTGTCCCTATCTTCACACTTTGGTCAGGGCTCTCTGTGTGCACACACGAGGTGACAGGGTGATGTCAGCTGTTGTCACATCCCCCACCCCTTGCCTTGTTTTCCGTTCACACTTCCTCTGGGAAGCACCAAATGCCTCTGCTGAGCCAGAGGGAGCAATCCATGGGAATGTGTATTTGTGGATTTGTTTTGCCACCTCGCAACAGAAAGGCCACCTGCAGAAAAGAATTGTTTAAAGGTGAGCTGTGAGAATGGAGAATTCAACAGGTCAAGGTGCTGAGCGCCCAGAGCTCTTCAGTGACCAGCAATTTAACAGCTCTGGGGAGAAAGCGGTGACTTGTGTGAAACACCTCCCTCACCATGAGCCCCCCTGGACAGCGCTGCGCGTTCCCAAACCCTGCGGCGTCTGCTGGGAAAATAAGACCCATCCTCATCACCATCCTGCCTTCAACGAATGCCCATCCACTGTGTAATTAACCCAGTTAGCTGAGACATTGATGCATGCTAACTCCATGAAACCAGCTCATTATCTGCACTGCTAATTAGCCATGGGAAAACAGGCACGGGGTTTATGAACATCCACTTAAGAAGGGGGAGGAGGAAATGAGAACCTGTTGAAACTGATTTTTTTCCCTATTATTCCTTTAATTTTTAAAGACAGATGAAAGCAGAAACAAATTACAAGTGCCCATGTCAAGGAGGGATTAGTTTGGCAGACTCAGGCAGGGGACTGGGTGGAGGGGGAGTGTGGTTTTGGGAGATGAGGGTGAAAAGCTGTGGGGAGATGGGGTTTACCATCAATTCCTGACCATCTTTGGGTCGCTGTGACCTTTCTGCCTGCCTGGCCATATTGATCAACGCTGCTGTTTAGATGTGGAGACAGCCCTGAGCAGGGACAGGGGAAAACAGCAGCAATGCAGCATCCAGGATGGGGGTCCAGTCCTGGCTCACAAGGCAGAGCCCATGTCTCTCAGAAGAAGCTGGTTCTGGAGTTTGCTGCTGCATTGAGTATTCAGAGAAGAGCCCAATTCGCCGATGGTGCTGATGGGATGTGAAAGGCAGGATGGAGTTTTATTGCAGAGCAGTTGACCTTGCTCCGGAGATATTACAGATACACAGCTGCTATTCAGCGTTTCAAAACACTGCAGTCATTATGTGGATCTGTCTGCTAAGAGAAGCAATTAGACTTCAGAGCATGAGGATTTGATTTTTAAAGAAAAGGGACACACACAGAGAGGTAGGAGGATGGGAGCAGCTCCCTCTCTGCCTCAGGTGGTGGAATTGCTTTGGAGGAACACACAGATGCCTTGTGCTGCCATTGAGGTGAGACCAGCCAGTGAAGGGTTAAATCATGGAATAAATCCTTCCAGGCTCTCCTCACTGACATCCTTGGTTCCCTTGCAAGATCATCCTGCTGCACACAGCCCCGGGCTGGGGGATGTTAAAGCTGTGGTTTAATGAATGGCCATGGTCTCTTCTTCCCAGGCGTTGGCTCCCTGTGTGTCACATCTTGTGACCTCACAGTGAGGATATCCCCAGAGGAATTCTTGGTTCCTGGGTGGGGAATGGACAGGAGCACAGTTTCTTCAGGGCTTCCCATGCAAGAGTGATGTATCCCCACACCATCCAGGGCTGCTGGAGGGGCTCTGATGTGGCAGAAGCTGCGTGTTTCTGCTGGAAAATGTGTATCAAATGTTTATTCCCTTAAAGTCTCATAGCAACATGAAGTAAGTGCAAACAAGAGGCTCAAACTGACAACTCGAGTCTCCACCAGGCTCTTGTGCCCACCTACCTCAGGCAAGATGTGAGTCTTAACTCAAGGGCTGTGCAATATTACACCATCACGCTGAGGTTGGAAAACACCTCCAAGATGATCGAGTCCAAGCTGTAACCAACCCCCACCTTGTCACCCAGAGCACTGAGGGCCACCTTGGACACCTCCAGGGAGGTGGACTCCAAACCTCCCTGAGCAGCCAATTCCAATGCATGAAAACCCTTCCTATGGGAGAAATTCCTCCTGCTGTCCAACCTGAACCTCCCATGGCACAGCCTGGGGCTGTTTCCTCTCATTCAGGCGGAGTGTGGCTCTTGGGTTTGTCCTGTGCAGGGCTAAGGGCTGGACCCTTGTGGCTCCCTTCCAAATCAGCCCCTTCTGTGGCTCTGGGGTTGAGGACACAGGACATCCATGTAACACAGGATGGCCAAGGCGAGGGAGGGAGGGCAGGGCAGGGTTTTGTGCTTGCTAGTGAGGCGTAATTATGCTCAGAGCCTGTGTCAGCGCTTACACTTGTTCCGCTTGTACGGCACGGGGCTGGAGCCTTGTTTAACAATGCACAGCACATTGTTCCAGCTCCAGCCCTCAACGCCACCAAATTGATATTGCTTTTCCACGGGCACAGAGATAAGGCATGTGTTTAGTACACTGTCAGAGCCATGATACCATCGCCACACGGGGAAATTAGAAACCTCGACACGGCAACAATCCCCCTCTTCCTTCCTCAGCACGTCGCTGGGCAGCAGAGGAATTCCCAGCAGGAATTATCAAGAGGAGGGTGAGGGAGAGGGATGTGCCAGCAAGGCTGTGGAGAAGGGAGGACATCCTGCTGGACAGGATGGGGGCCTAGAAAACCCAGAGAGCCACAAGTGGATCTCACATCAGGGGAGCTGAAGCCACACCTGAGATTATCCCTGGAAATTTAGGCTGAGCCTTTAAAACAACTGATGGTTTTTCCCATGCCAGCTTCCCAAAATACGCTCTGTCTTCAGCTTGGACACAGGGAAGTGTGTGTTTCTATGGCAGAGGGTGGGAATCTGTGCCCTGGTGCATTTGGGAATGTGGGGTGATTAAGAACTGGAAGGAGAATGGTGAGCATGAGATTGCCTCTGACAGGCAGACACAGTGGCAATTTTTTCCCCCCAAGGTGCATTTTTGTCCTCCACTGAAAAGTGCTGATTTGTTGCAGCAGAACTATTCAAGATTTGGAAGCACTCATGAGGAATTTCCCGGGTTGGAAAAACATAGTTTGAAATTATCCAGGCACCCCAGTCTCATATAATCAGGACGCAAAGTCTGGGAGAGCCTGAGTCGAAATTCACCCTTCCACTTGAAGTTTAAACTTGAATGCTTTAAAATACCCTAAAGCTTAAAATCAAAATGGAACAATCTGAAGTTATTGGTGTAAAGGAGTGACTCAATCTAAACTGGTCATCTGGGGAAAATTGGCAACACGTTGGGTTTTTTGCTTCAATTTGAGATAGATTTCTGTCAGCCAAAAAAATTATTTTCTTCCCCATAATTTTTTTTTTTTTATGTCTCTTTGGTGCAATATGAGCCCACTGAGGGGGATGTCTGCAGTACCTGGCTGTGTGGCACCTGTGATCTCTGTGCCCAGAATCTCTCAGAGGAGCCTCCCTCACCACGTTGGCTTTGTTGAGCTGGGCAGCAATTTTGGTGCTGGGCATTGTTCTCCTAAAAGGGAAGAAATAATAATTTTCTCTCTCTCATCATCCTAGTTTTCTCCTGTTTCTCCTCTAGTGGATCAAACCAGCCCGGTTTTTATGCTGGATGCTTTTCCCCCAGCCTGGAGGAGGTGTGGGAGGGCAGTGGGGAGGTGAAGCTCCAGAAGGGAAAGGGCTGTGCCAGGGCCCATGGGCAGCTCTGCCTTCCCCTCCTCAACCCAAGAACCTTGGAGGAGACAAGCAGTCCTCCGGAGTCTCTGCTTCACGCCAGTAACGACCCTCTGGAGCATTCCCATTTTCTCAGATTTACTGGCTTAATGCTTTGTTAGAATGATAAAAGCCGGTTAATTATCCCTTATGAGATCCTGCCTCCCCACCTGCCTTCCTCTCAACCCCCCCCTTCCCCAATCCCCACTCCCCATGGCTATATATTTCTCTTTTGTTCATTCATTTGATTTGGAGCTGAATAAATTGGGAAAGCTGCAGTGATTCATGTACTGTGGATTGCATATTGATCTGGCACACTTTCCTCCTTAAAGCCCCCATTAGTCATGCAGATCAATGGTTCCTTCTGGCTGGGTATTCGTGTTTGTGGAGCCAAGAGAGGAGGTGCGGGCTGGGGGAAGGTCTGGGCACTTCACAGCCCCTGCCCAGCCCCTTCTACTTCGCACTTTCTCTCGCCAGAAATGTGGAGGCTTCAAACTTTTGCAGGGGCAGGATGGCCCTGCTGCACTCACACCTCACACAGGGAGCCCTGGGAGACTCTGCCTGAGGCAGGTTAGGAACACTTCCAGCAGCTGATGTTGATTGTATCTCTGCCAGAGCAGTTTCTTGATGGGTATCAAAAGTCAGGAGGTGAAGGAACATGTTGTTTTGCAGGCTAGTAGAGAAATATTTCCTCCTACGTGAAAAAAACACAAGGTTTTCCATCAAGGCAGGGTGCTATCACAACAATATCACTCCATCTAGCCCAGCACTGGCCTATCTTCCTGAAGAGCTCATAAAACACTTCACGGAGGGACAGCAGCATCGTCTTCCTCGGAATCAGGCACAGCCAACACCTCCCCAGCTAAACGGGGTTGTTTAGACCATCCCCAGAGAGGATCAGCACCACCACATCCAGATTTCAGCCCCTGGATCCCTGGGTGGTTGGTTCATATTTTTCTGCATCACTCTCGCACGTGACTGGGTAATTCCATTACAGGAATGCGGGTCCCTAACATGTTTTTCCATCCCCTGGAGCTGGGAAGTTGCAGGCGAGGTTGCTGAGGTGACACACACCAAAAATGCTGCAGGTCACTGGTTTGCAGCCCGCACTTTGAAGATTGTGGGAGGTCAGCAGATTATATCTGAGGAGCTGCAAGAAGAAAGTCAGGAAAGCCAAGTTGTTGTCAGCAGGCTTAACTGAGGTCTTCAGGGGTCAGGAAAAATATTCCTCCATGAGAAACATAACAGGATCAGAAATAAAAAAAATATAAAAAGCTGAAAGCTTGACTGAGGCAAAGTACTCAAATATGAGGACAATGCTGGAGGGCCTTTTGGGCTGTTTAATTTTAAGGTTTTTATATTTCTTCCAGGCTGGATTCTTCTCAAGAGGCCCAGATTTTGTGCCCTGTGCCAGAGCCAGGTGAAGCAGCTCTGAGCTGCTCCTGAGAAGAGCAGATCTGCTGGAATAGTCCTGGTTGTGCCCTGAGAGAGGGACCAGAAGCCCCTCAGACTCCTCCAGTTGTCCCGTGGCTGTTTCAGGAGCAGGAACTGTCCACTCCAGGCTCCAAGCAACACTTTGGCCCACACTAACAAAACAAATTCAGTTTGTATGATCTGGGAGTCCTTCCTCTGCTGCTTGAGCCAGAAGTCAGTCCCCTGCTCTCTCTCCAGGACTGGTCCCAGCTTGGCCCTGCTGGGCAGAGCAATCACGGGAGCAGCGAGGAGCATCTGCCCTGAGCTGCACCAGCTGGGCCTGCCCAAAAGCTCTCGCTGCCCCTCAGCCTTCCCACACCAACCCCGTCCTGCCCTGAGGCTGCCGGGCCCTGCTGTGTCACAGCTCCACGTGGCCCTGGCCGTGGCCTTTCCATGGGGTCTCCTTCTCAGTGCTGTCCCTGCAGGGTGAGGGCTGGTGAAATCCCAGAGCCCCCTCAGATGTGCTGACACGTCCTGCCTGCCCAGCTCAGCGTCTGTCAGGCAGCAGCTTCCCTGGTGGGAGACATTAATGGCTTTCCAGCTCTGCCTCTGGATTTTCGGTTGCTAAGACCCGAGCTGAGATGTCAGCCCACGACAGAACAATTACTGCCCGAGCTCCATGCTTCTGGAGAGGCCCCCATGGCTCTGACAGAGACAAGGAATGGATTGTCCGGGAGTGATTAAATGGAATGTGGAGACGTGGAGGGACTGAATCCAGCCTGCAAGGGCAGAGAACATCTGTCATGTGGTGGGATCTGTCTCCACCGAGGAAAAACAGTGGAGATATTCTCTCCAGTATCTGATTATCCCTGTTGAAACCTAGAACCACGGTCCAATTCTGCCACAATTATCCCCCTCATTTTGGATAACGTTCCCAGTTCCCATCTGCATCCTCGTCTGATGCATCTCTGCACACATTTGGCTCTCTGCTCTCTCCAGCCATTCCTGCTTGAAGCTGCTTCAGGATGTAAATATGGCAATGTTGAATAAAGTCTCAGCAGCTTTTTTTTTCCCCCTCTTCTTTTGTGTATGATTCATGATTTTGTCTTTCTGGAAAACTCATGTCAGTGAAATACATCTTGTCTGTGAAATTTCACCAAGCTGAGGGTTTTCCCTGCTGAAAATATCAGAAACTGCAAGTGTTAGAGGTTTGGGTACAAATCTGCCTTCATGATACTCACCATTTGGAACAGATTCAAGACTTTCTTCATGGCCACATGATCTTTCACATGGGCTAGGTTTGAAAACAAACTAATTTCCTCTGCCAAAAAGGGAGGAATCCTTTCATGAAAAACAGGATGAGTTCCAATTCAGCAATGATCCATGTAAACACAAAAATATAGGGTGCCATCTTTCATAAATCCCTGGCATTAAAAGATCAGCTCACAGAAAATGGCATGATTGCTTTGAAACCTGCATCATTTGCCCTGCTGGGTGGGAAAACATGGGCACACGAAATCAAACCAGCAGGACACAAGTGTTAATTACTAGAGAAACAGTCCTTTCCTTAATTTTGGGTCATTCTCTTCTGACTCATGAGCTGTTGGTGCAGAGGAACCGGCTCATCCAAGGTGGGTTTGTTCCTCACAAATCCTCCTGCTGCTCTTTGGGAACTCCCAGTTCCCCCAGGGAAGCATTTCTCTATTGTCTCCAGGAGAAACATAGTCAAGTCTGTTTATAAAACCAGTTATTGGTATAAATTAACATTTAAAACCCTCTACAGTTTACATTTCCATTTATAAAATCTCCTGTTAGGATTATTTGATAATGCAAATTCCCATCTCCTGCCTTAATAGACCCTTCAATGTTGGGGTGGGTTTTGATTTCAATTGCTTTTTTTTTCTTCTTCTAGTAATAGGATCTGCCTTACATGTGACAGATTTGTCAGTGGAATCTTAACAAATAATATTAAATGAACTTTAAATGCCATTTGTATCATCAGTTTTTAATTTCAAAAGTGTCATCCTGTTGCATTTGGGGAATATGCAAATGAACAGTTCACCTACTAAATTTTATGGCAGCCTGACGTGTCTGGAATACTTTCTGCTGATATTTCTGTTTATTTAATCCTTGCAATATATGAGAAAGATTAGCTGCTCGTATTTTGTGTATTTGTTTTATAATGACTTGAGGTTTTTTTTTCATTAATGAAATGATTTAGAGTGATGCAAAACAAGGTACAAATTGCATTGGAAGTTGACTATGAAATAAGCAATTTGGCGGGGGGGGGAACCATCTGGATTCAAGAAATAGAAGGATAGTCCTGTGGCACAGGATGTGATAAGAGTCTTTAAACCCCTGTATTCATCTGGCTTTACAATGAGATCCATAGAAGAGAGACATGTTACACCTGAAGTGGAAGAAGGGAGCTAATTTGGACATCCAGGCTCCGCTCCATCGCAGAGCTTTAAATCCTGGTGAACCATTGCTTCTCCTTGAGGAGGAGCAGTTCTCACATGGTCGCTGCTTTACTCGCTTTTTGTAAGTGTTTAAGGACCTCGAAGAAAAGAAGCTGCAGAGGTTGAAACTTCATTTTGGAGGAGGCTTGCTTAGAATTGCTAACGATGCTGGGAAGGAAGGTCTTTTCAAGGGACAGGAATGACAGAGAACTCCAACAAGATGATCCTTGTGGGTC
>WEKX01004047.1:48679-59212 GCA_013390025.1 Pitta sordida | reverse complement strand
GAGATGTCCTCCAGTTGTTTATAAAATCTTACCATCCAAGGATCTTGATCAGTTCTGCCTTTGCTTAGACAGTTTCATGTGCAAATTATTTTATACTGAAAACAGTTCTGTACATAATTTGAGAATTTTCAGATGGTGCTGTCACATATATTCTTGTTCCCAGACAGAATAACATCTTCTGATTGAAGTAGAACACGATAAATTTAAGGGTAAAATCTTGTCCCCACTCAGCTTTATGGCAAATGATATTTACATCAAGGGTCACATGGCTGTTTCTAGACTAAAAAACAGACTGTGGTACGTGTGGCAGCCTTCATCTCATCCTTATTCAGATGAAATACAAGGCACAAGGGACAACCGGGTCTGTTGTAACCTTGCCTTTTGCCTTGATAAGAGATGCAGGTATACGCAGGATACTTGGGCAGGTCCTGGGGCCTGGAAGGCTGCATGAGTCTTGTGCTTTAGAAAACATTTAAACTGAATGACCTTACCATGTTATATAGAGTCTGCTATGTTTGCAATATATTTGGCTAATATACTTATTTCCCCTAGGACTCTAGGTATGTCCGACTACTTAGAACATTTTTAGACACATCTACTTATTAAAATGCTGGAATTTTGTCTACTTATTTATACAAATAAAGATCTAAATTTATATATAAGCTTACACATACATGATACCAGAAAAGGTCTCTACTGTATACTTACTCTTGTGTTGTTTCTTTCAGCTTTTAGTTCTGAAATCTCCTCCTCTTTTTCAAGCAGCTGTTCCCTGCATGCATTTAATTCTTTTGTCAGTGCAGCAAATTCCTGTAGAATGAAATTATATATGAAGTTACTTAACATTTATGCACTAGCATAATGTAATCCATATGGATTCTAGTTTGAGGATTTGAATAATATTTAGAAATCATCAACACAATCTAAAATAGTATACATAAGCTTCAACATCTACCAAATCCATTTCAAGTCTAGACATATCTAATAAAAAGTGACTATTGATGTAAGTTAGAAACAAAAGAAGGTTCAAGATGATGGCAACATCTCCCATATATAAGCTATCAGAACCACTCTGGAAGAAAAGAATTGACAAACTTCATAGCAACAGAGACATCACATTTTACACATAATGAGGTTCAAATCAACATACCCACTAGGCAAATGTTCTTGCCTCTCTTTTACACAGCCTTTGCAATATGGCATGGGAGCAAAATGTTAAGGTAGTCATTGATCATAGTCTATCTAATACCAGATTAACACAAGTAATGTATGTGTTGTGAAAAAATATTTTATATTAATGTAACTATTAAAATATCTTTGGGCATTATAGTGAAAGACTGAAATAACTGAGAACAATATTTATGTTTGCTGGTTAGAATGAGTTTCCTATGAACTAACAAGCTAAAAATAAAATGGATTTTGTTTCCAATGTTAAGTTTTATACATTCAAATAATAGGTATTATAAAAAACATAATTTTATTTGTCAAAATTTCTGTTAAAATGTTTTGATCTTATTCACAGAATTCACAGAATATTATGAGTTGGAAGGGACCCACAAGGATCATCTAGTCCAACTCACCATCTAACACCCTTACAGTGACCGAACGCACATCCCAGAGCAGTAAACACAAACCTGGTTCCCTCACAGTCTAACAGGCCACTCCGATGAATGTGGTACTTTTCAACAATACACATACATATTTTCTATACAAAGGACAGTCATAGAATTGTCATTAATTTCAATAATGGAAAGGTTTCATTCCATATGTGTGTATTTTTGACTGGCACAAGATGTACTAAACTATAGTGGTTTATTTTATCCTTTACAGCAAAAATATTCTGCATGTCTCATGAAAACAGTAAGGTAAAGGATGAAAAGCCTTTATAATTTGTAATTATGTCTTGAAAAAAAAGGCTTGATGCACAATACTTGTGCTTAAAAAATATGTATTAAGTTAATTTTAGTTTGACAAAAACATCAGTGCTTGTGAGCACCCACCAGCCTACATGTAGCAAGAAAGGAGTTCAAGAAAAAAACAAGTCCAGGTGGTTTATCCTATCAGCCAGCAGGCTGAAGCTAGGAGTAAATCTACTTATTTAAGACAAAAGCTAGCAATGATCTCAAAAGTGCTTGATTTGCTGCTTCCCCTAAAGCTGAAGAAAGCAGCTTTTATCTGAATTAAAGAGCTGTTCAACAGAAGTTTGGCGGATATTCTTATACTCATTTTGTTTCAGTCAAGTTTCTAAACAGTCAACAGTATGTGATATATATGAAGCTGTGTCAGGAGAGGTTTAGATTGCAGGGGTTTTGGAACTGGCTTCCCAGGAAAGTGGTCACAGCACCAAACCTGACAAAGTTCAAGAAGTGTTTGGATGATACTCTCAGGCACGTGGTGTGACTGTTGGGGATGGTCCTGTGCAGGGCCAGGAGCTGGACTCGATGATTCTTGTGGGTGCTTTCCAGCTCAGCATATTCTATGTTTCAGTGATTCTGTGAAATTAATATGTATTCAAATAAATCGTGATATTCTTTTTTTTTCATTTTTCAGCTACTGGAATTGGATTCATGGTAAGCCTACATGCAAATGGCATGGTAAGAAAGAAAGTGTTCAGATATCCTCAATGGATTTTGCTTTAGACACCAGCCACTGATCACATGAACCATATAGTGATGATTTGTCATACCTCCTAATCTGTACTTGCTTTCTACATTGTAGTGGTCAGGCTACACAACATATTTTGATGTTAGAGCCCTTAGCTTAGCTGTTAAAATGAGATTTAAAATTATAAAACTCCTCCCCCACTTTTCCACAGTATCATTAAAACTTCTGCCTGTAGATCTCAATCTAGGATTCTGAAACTGCCAGTTCAGCAGTTATTCTGTACAGAATTTTGTTTAAAAAGCTTCTGTCCTTAAGATTGTAAGTAATGTCACATACTAAATGAAAATACCATATTTAATAGAAAGTAAATTGCAGTAGTGGAATTTTTAGAGGACAGAAGGCACAAAGAAATATTCACTCTACTGCAAACACTTTGGGAGTTTCCAAGGTAACCATGGTAATTTGACCTTGAATCCAGCTAAAGAAAGAAACCAGCAGAGATAAACTGGAATGAGGAATGTGGAAAGTGCTGGCGGGTGTTCCTAGAGTATTCTCCAATGAAAGAGCGAGATAAAGCTAATGGACGTAGTGCAGAACCAATGTTAGAATAATATCATGAGTGTGATAGGCTTGTATGGTGTGTGTACTAGAACATTGAGGGGATAAAGGGAATAGTTTGTTTAAAATAAACTGAGCATTCACCATACTTCTATGAAGACCAATGAATGACTTCGGCCTGGCTCTTCACAACAGTGAATGATCTAAAGTCAGATTATATCAGAATTGTTTTAAGCACAAAACCACACAAACACAGACATTCTTCTATAATGCTACAGGGTGAAATCCTCGTGACTAGTTTACATATACTTTATGCACGACATATTACAGAAAATTACTATAATATTTTCA
Organism: Pitta sordida; assembly: GCA_013390025.1. Classification (NCBI taxonomy): domain Eukaryota; kingdom Metazoa; phylum Chordata; class Aves; order Passeriformes; family Pittidae; genus Pitta; species Pitta sordida. The sequence continues at coordinate 55,699 of WEKX01004047.1, read as the reverse complement.
AAGTCTCACTTTCTGTGAAATCTATGCAATATGTTGTTGATACCTATGTTTTCTTATTTCTTGCTATTGTTTCAGCTGGAATTAAAATTTTGGCATATGTTTGGGTATTTGGATGGGTGACAAGTGATGGAAAGGATAACAAGTATCATGCGGTGATACAATTTGAGTTCCAAACTACAGTAAGGCAAAACAGTCTGATAACATGCTTTTGTTGCTTTCATTGGAAGCAGAAAAAGATACAAATTTTACTAAGCCTGCTACCAGCAGTACTGTCCCTAATGTTTCAGAGAATATAATCTCAAATAATTAAGGAATGAGGTTCCTACTAGTTTTCTGAGAAGTACAGAGTTTATTCATAGAAAAATTGTTTGGTCATCAGCACAAGTTTTTCCTTGCTTACAAGCAAATCATTACTCAAAATTCTGCTCCTAGAGAGTCCTAAACCTAATACAATGTTGTCTCAGCCCTTAAACACCTTCAGCTTATATTTATAATATCTATCAGCATCTACCTTAGTTGGGCTACCTGTGTTCAGTGTTTTAGACCTTGTTACTTCAGTCATTAACATGGCTCCTTCAACCTTCTAATTATTCAGTTGCTGCTGCTCTCTGAAATTTCTCTGTGCTTTTGATATACCCGCAACATTTACAAGAAACAGTCACCTCTTCATACATCTGGATCTCAACTACACCTGAAGTACTGGAGATAGCTCAGTCATCAAGAGCTTTGAATACTCTGAACTTAATGATGACAGAAAGGCTTTATTCCTTGTGTTTATGTCCTAAGCCTTTTACAGGGAAAATCTTAAAGTTAAATTGAGTTTGCCCTAGAGCTTTATAAATTGTTATTTCTGTCACACCTACTTTGATGAATTAATAACTAGTACAACACTTCATAACTTGTTTTTCAGCTAATGCTTCCAAAAATATACATACAACTTACTTTAAATATACCCTTTCTATCCAAGGTATCCCTGAGATATCCCTTGACCAATGCTCAAGGAAACATGTTATTTCCACAGGTTCTAGACAAAGCAAAGCATTTTTTTTATGATGACATCCAGTTATGTAATAAATAACATGTGACGATAATGACCTCTGCTCATGCAATTCCCTCCTATATATACAGGGATCAAGGGAGTACTGTCATCTGGAATTATTGCTTGCAGTAGAAATCTTGCATGGTCAATGATCACAACAGTCAGTCATACTTTGGAAGCCCTGAAGGTAATATCTGTTGCGTAACTAATACAATTTGACAGACACAACTGCACTCTCAAAGCTTATACAGAAGTTGTGTGGCTATAAAGCTAATTACAAAATGAAGTGAATTAAAACTCTATGAAAATTATTCAGTTGATGGCACTGTTTTTATACTACATCATGGCATCAAGATGTTAACAATTTTTTTCATGATAACCAACTCAAGAAAGAGCATTGATTTTCCCATCTGAATAAGCATACTCTCAGAGACTTATATGCTGTTTATCTTTGTCTCTTAATACTTGGGCTATGATGCTAAGCCTTGAAAACCAATTCAACAGGAATTTGCAGCCACTGAAAGGATCACTAAGCTTTTTACAAATAAACAAATGCCAAGGAATTCCCCTGGCAAAGCAGCTGAAATACTGTTCACTAAAGGATGCCTGAGAGAGAGGGATGCCGTTGGAACAGGAAGGCTAGCAGCACTGCCAGATGTGTGGGCAGGAAATCCGGGCAAGGGAGGCATACTACAGCTCTCTTACCATTAAATTTCTGCCTCTAAGAGCTGACTCAAGAAATGCTGCTGCCCTTGTTTGTTCCCAGGAAAGACCTGCAAGGTTTATTTTTTTTAATGACCAAATATTCATAAAACATATACAGTCATACCTCGATATTTGCAGATTATGAGTGTCCTGGGGGTCCTGTGAACCGTCCAATCCACAAATACCATTAGTGGGGCAAAAAAACATGAATACAGAAATACATCAACCCAGAAGCTTGAATAAGTGAGATATGACTGTATAACTAGTCTGTAAGCTGAGAGTATGCCACTGAAATTATGAGATTTCATAGCTGTGATGCTCAACTGTTCAGCACACAATCCAGATCAAATTAATCTGAAATGAAAATACAGCCTCTCATCATTCCCCACCAAAAAAAATCCCAACCTGAAATAAAGTAGAAATTTTGCAATATTAATTAAAAAATAAATTAAAAATAAATAAAATACAGTTTTTGAGACACTGGGGAGATTCAGCTTAAAATCTCCTTCTCTGGATTTTCCATCTTTGAACTCAGCTCATTTCAGGAATGAATGAGTGAACTAATCTATGCATGGAAAAAAATAGCATGGTTTTATAATTTTTATTTTATATTCAACACAAACGATGTCAACCAACTTGCTTTAGTACAAATTTAGATGTGATTCATTTAACATAGGAATGTTAAATGAAGGATCTACTGCAATTCCTCAGAGTTCTAATCTTTAATTTATTACGTTCTCATTCAATCCAATTTTGTGGGGGAAAATAAAAAAGGTACTTTCTTTCTTTTTATATTATTACTGTGAATCCTCAGTGCATCGCGACCTCTCCACTATGACCCCGCCCATTTACAAGGGGAATTTCTCGCAGTTTGGCTTCAGCCATCTGTGTGTCCAGCTGGCTGGTGCATGCGCTGTGCCTCTGGTCTGCTGAGGGGCGGTGCCATGGTGCCTGTGGGGTGGGACTCACCCCACCCTGCGGGGAGGGGGCTCACAATGGTGGTACTGTGCCCCTGTCCCTGACCCGGGAAACTGTCTCACAAAAGTGAGGCAAGCGAGGGGTGAGAAGTGCTGTGTGCTGGGAGGGGGCAGCTGTCTCTGCCCTCTGGGGCCAGATGGGCAGCGCTACCTCTCCTGGTAAGTGTGGATGTTAAAGGGAAGGAAACTCCCGATTCTGACCCGATCCGCCCGCTCTGGGGACACCCCTTCCCCACCACGGAGGAATGGAGAGCATGCGTGGTGGCAGCAGCCAGGTTTCTGAGCCCCTTCAGACTCGGGAGACCCCCACCGCCCCGAGAATCTGTGGGTTTCTCCAGGCCGCCACGACTGTGTGCTCACAGCACAAACCCCTGCGCCGCTTCCCCCTCCTCTGGCGCTCGCACCAGGGTACCCCAGCCCCGCGGAGCGGCCCCACGCTGGCAGCCTGTGTCATGACGGCAAGAGAGGAGCGCCGTGGCAGCGGGGTGCCTGGTCTGGCCACACTGGAGTGCCACATTGGAAGGCTACACACTCTTCAGAAGAGACAGGAGAGTACGTAGGGTTCGGGGGGTGGCCCTATATGTTGAAGCAACCCAAGATGCCATAGAACTTGACATCAAAGATGATCAAGCAGAGAGCCTATGGGTCAAGGTAAGAGGGATTCCCAGTAAAGCTGAAATTCTGCTCAGAGTATGTTACAGACTGCCAGATCAGGAGGAAGAGGCAGACCTATTGCTCCTTATGCAACTTGAGATAGCCTCAAGATCAGCTGCCCTAGTCGTTACAGGAGATTTTAATCTGCCTGATATCTGCTGGGAACTTAACACAGCAGAGAGGAGACAGTCCAGAACATTCCTAGTGATAGCTGATGACTGCTTCTTGATGCAACAGGTGAGTGAGCCTATCAGGGCTGTGCTCGACCTCTTGTTTACAAATAAGGAAGGGTTGGTTAGTAATATTGTGGTTGTATGAAACCTGAGATGTAGTGACCATGAGATCAATCAACAGTGTGACAAGAAAGAGCACGAACCAAACCTCCATGCTGGATTTCCTGAGGGCAGGTTTTGGACTGTTTAAGAAATTAATAGGTAGGGCACTACAGGAAACAGCCCTTAATGGCAGAGGGGTCCAGGAAAGCTGGACATACTTTAAGAATGAGCTCATGAAGGCACAGGAGCAGGCGGTCCCATTGTGATGAAAAACGAGTTGGAGGGGCAGAAGGCCAGCCTGGATGAGCAAAGAGCTCGTGAAAGAACTAGGGGGAAAAAGGAGAATGTACAGCCTTTGGAAAAAGGGGGAAGTAAGTCAAGGTGAGTTTAAGGAAGTCGTCCAGTCATGCAGGAGAAAATCTAGAGAGGCAAAAGCCCAGATGGTTCTTCACTTTGGACATAACATCCCCATGCATCAATATCAGTTGGGGAATGAGTGGCTGGAGAGTGGTGAAATGGAGAGGGATTTAGGAGTTATGATTGACAGAAAACTCAATATGAGCCAGCAGTGTGCCCAGGTGGCTAAGAGGGCCAATGGCATCCTGGCCTGTATTAGGAACAGTGTGGTCAGTCGGACTAGGGAAGTTATCCTTCCCCTGTACTCGGCGCTGGTCAGACCACATCTTGAGTCCTGTGTCCAGTTGTGGTCTCCCCAGTTTAAGAAGGATATTGAGCTGCTTGGGACATATGTAACCTGATTTTTATAGAAATGTCACCTAAATTCACCAGTAGTATCATGTTTCTTTCATAAATTTTTGGAACAAGTGTATTGTATTTAAAATTATATTTCAAAATTCAACCAAGAAGCTTTAAATGCATCTATTTACATGTTAGTTGATGTGACTGTCTTTCTAGATAAATTTAAAGATAATGGGAAGAATTAATCACTGTCAGGTATCTGTTCAATTTTGTTGTTAGAGTACACACATCCCACATAAAAATTAATTCCCCCAGATTTTTGAAGTCAAAGCAAATCTCCACAACATCATGAGTATTATGAAAATGGTTTCTGGCAATGGCAGTCTTACACAGGATTACTTACACAGAACACATGGGACCAAATCTGCCCTGATAGTTTTCACTTGAAACTAGGGTAATAATAATACGGATATATTTCGTGTGTTTTTTGTAGTACAACCACAAGCAATGACCCCAACCTTAACCCTAACCTATGTATAACTCTTTAATCCATGCCAAACAGCCAAACACAAACCTCTGTACCATTATATCCCAAATTAACTTGTGAACTTGTTTTGTAAAAATGTAGGTTTTACATGACACCAGCTGAAATGTGCCTAGTTGACATTCCAGTTTTTATCACATTCAAATTCTTTTTCACGGAATATCTCTTTTAAAAGTATGCAATCTGCTGATTTAATAACATTTTCTCAATTACTCTATTTAAATGATTTAGATTTGGTGCTCTGTACTATCTGTTTTGTACTGATCACTAAAATTTATGCTCCTTTAAAACACAGTAATAAGAAAACATAAGAAGAAGTAACAAAAAGACATGAGAGAATAAGCAACAGATTTTTCTTTATCTAAAATTTCCTGTGTTCTGTGAGACTCTTCAGATTATGAGAGATGTGAGTTCCCAAAATCTTAAAAAATTATCTCAAGTACAAGGTAGTAGACAATAAAAATTCAACATAAGGATGACAAATAAGTAATTATCAAGCCATAAAAGCTTCTATTCATTAAAAAAGTGCAAATTTTAGTATTATAAAAATATAGCCTACTTTTAAATATTTTTTGTACTATAAGGTAACCAATCTAATCATACCACACTAGAGTCATCCGCCCATATTTATGAACAAGAATTGACTTAGAGTTTTTCTTTCACCCTTAAAAAAAAGGCAGGTGAAAAATATAAAGGTCTCTTGTTTTGCAGATCCTATAAACTAGATTGGTTCGATTTGGAATAGATATCACAGTGAATGACATTAACATACTCTGTTACTTTGAAAGTAGTTAACTGTGTCTCTAGTGCTTTGCTCATGACTGATGGGAACACTGAGGCACAGAGGGTCTATAATGCAATTAAACATCTCTTGGGCTATTACTGAAAACAGATGGAATAAAACACCTCTCATATAAACATATGTAAACATAATAAAGCTGAATTTTTAATTCAGATATGTGACTTTTAAACAGCTCATAGTATTATATGCAGTGTAAGATGAAACTGCAGACTGGCTTGCAATATATATTAATTATTCATACCTGAGAATGTTTTGCTATACATACTGGACTGTATTTTCTAAAACTATTGCTTGTGCAACTCTATGGCAGCACAATTTTCAGAAGTAGGGTAATGCTCTTAGTTTGGGCTTAGTGATTTTTTCTTCAAATCATACTACTGAAGTACACAAGTGAGTCAACTATATAATTTACACTATCAGCACGATTGGAGTGCCACACTAGAAGGCTATACACTCTTTAGAAGGGACAGGAGAGCACGTAGAGGTGGAGGAGTGGCCCTATATATCAAAGCAACCTTAGACACCATAGAGCTTGACATCAAGGACGAACAAGTAGAGAGTCTCTGGGTCAAGGTTAGAGGAATTCCCAATAGAGCTGAAATTCTGATCGGAGTGTGTTACAGACCACCTGACCAGGAGGATGAGGTGGACCTATTGCTCTTTAAGCAACTGGAGAAAGCCTCAAGGTTGGCTGCTCTAATCCTTGCAGGAGACTTTAACCTCCCTGATATCTGCTGGGAGCTCCACACAGCAGAGAGGAGACAGTCTAGAAGGTTCTTAGAGGTAGTTGATGACTGTTTCTTGNGGGTATTAGATGGTGAGTTGGACTAGATGATCCTTGTGGGTCCCTTCCAACTCATAATTTTCTGTGATTCTGTGATCAAGTTTTTATCAATTTAATTATTAATACCTTCATTTTACAGATATTTATATTCACTTTTTCTAAAAGTACATAATAATAATTAATAATATTATTATATATTATTTTCAACTGACATTTTTTAACATAAAGGATATTTATACCGTGATTGATCAAATATGGTACTGCATCAAAACTGATGACAATTTACTCCCCCGCAATCAGGAATCTATCAATAAATAGAAAGAAAAAAATATGGTCTAAATTGACATACTATGAGCAATTTTCAAAATAATTTTATGGAAAATGGGATTGATTTTACTTCAATTAATAAGTTATGCATTTTTGTAGATATTTAAATATTAAATACGTGAAATGGTCACAGAGCACTAGTGTAAGTGCAGAATAAATTACTCCACTGAAATTACAAGACCACAACCTCCCATTTGCAGCATAGAGTTTTCTC
>WEKX01004047.1:34333-45685 GCA_013390025.1 Pitta sordida | reverse complement strand
CAGAGCCGGTGCTGCGAGTGGTGGGGTGGGGGGCCGATCAGACTGAGGTCGTGGTAGTTTCTGCACACGTGGCAGGTCCCGCAACTCTCTGGAAAATCAACAGCGAGTATGGGATCCCGCAAATTACGGACCGTGACTTGAGTAGAGAAAACAAGATAAATAGTTGGAGATGTTCTTCATCAGGAAATATGATGAATTGGTAATTACTGACATAGACTATGCCTTGAGGAAAAATACATGATGCAGTGACAGATGCCAAGAACACCAAATTAAGAAATGACATCTTCTGTACTGGAAATTGCACAAGCAACATGGGTCTGATTAATCTCTACACCTCAAATACTGAAAAAAAAGGACTAATAAAACATCCTAAAATTATGTTAACATTCAGACACTGGCACTTCTTTCTTTTTTTAGACTATAGCATAATTGATGTAAAACACATTGAGGTTTTTTAATTCTGAAAATGTAGAGAGTAAACCTATCTTCTCTTTAAAGAAAGAAGTTGATAAACCCCAGTAGTTAGAATACTTCTTATCCTAAAGGATTTAATTTATTAGTCAGCAAAACCAGAAAAAATTACATTCTGATTTCAGAAAGAAAGGACACTAAATCACAAATGTTATTGAAAAAAATCTTTTCACTGATATTCAATGTGTTGAATTCAGAAAAGGTGAAAAAAATTATAACTTACATATTTTATACACAATGTACTGCTGGGTATGAGCAGTAGTTCCACATATATGAAAAATACTGCTAATTAAGACCTCTGTAGGATTCCAGTGATTACAGTCAATAAATAAGACATTTACATAAAAATATACCCTCATTTGCTATAAATTTTAAGCTGTCTGCTGGATGGGTGGTCCAGATGATTTTTTTCAGATCCCAGGCAATTCATGCTACTTTGTCCACATCTTGTTATTTAGTCTTTCAGGCATATGAGTAGTGCCTGTACAATGCTGGAGAACAGCATTACTACCAGAAGGACAGTACTCCAAAATTGGTACCTAGCCTGTGACTTCTAAGAAGTGATGAGTCTCCTGTTCTAATGACAAATGCATACACATGCCCAAGTTTTGTTGCATGTTTGCATGTTGCAACAATGATGTTGCACCTCCAGGAGGGTAAGGAGATCCGACCTAGTCAGCATGGCTTCAGGAAAGGAAGGTCCTGCCTGACCAATCTAATTTCCTTCTATGATCAGGTGACCCGCCTGGTTGATGAGGGAAGAGCTGTTGATGTGGTGTACCTGGATTTTAGTGAAGCCTTTGACACTGTCCCCCATAACAAACCCCTGGTGAAGCTGGAGGCTTGTGGTTTGGATGGGTTTACAGTGGACTGGATCACAAGTTGGTTGGATAACAGAGCTCAGAGAGTGGTGGTTAATGGTGCTGTGTCCAGTTGGAGGCCGGTCACTAGTGGGGTGCCTCAAGGTTCAGTGTTGGGACCTGTCCTGTTCAATATCTTTATTGATGATCTGGACGAAGGGATGGAGACTATTATTAGCAAGTTTGCGGATGACACCAAGCTGGGGGTAAATGTAGATCTGGAGGAAGGTAGGAGGGCTTTGCAGAGAGACCTTGACAGGCTGGATAGATGGGCTGAATCCAATGGCATGGGGTTCAACCAGTCTAAGTGTCGGGTCCTACACTTCGGTTACAATAACCCCATGCAGAACTATAGGCTGGGGTTGGAGTGGCTGCAGGATGATCAGGTGGAAAGGGACCTGGGAGTGCTGGTTGATAGAAAACTTAACATGAGGCAGCAGTGTGCCCAGGTGGCCAGAAAAGCTAATGGTATCCTGGCCTGCATCAGGAATAGTGTTGTCAGTAGGACTAGGGAAGTTATTCTCCCCCTGTACTCAGCACTGGTTAGACCACATCTTGAGTACTGTGTTCAGTTCTGGGCTCCTCAGTTTAAGAGGGATGTTGAGATCCTTGAGCGTGTCCAGAGAAGGGCGACAAGGATGGTGAAGGGGCTGGAACACAAGCCCTATGAGGAGCGACTGAGAGAGCTGGGATTGTTCAGTCTGGAGAAGAGGAGGCTGAGGGGAGACCTTATCGCTCTCTACAACTACCTGAAAGGGAGGTGTAGCCAGCTGGGTGTCGGTCTCTTCACTCTGGCTACAAGTGATAGAACAAGAGGACACAGTCTTAAACTGCGTCAGGGGAGATTTAGACTGGACATTAGAAGGAACTTTTTCACAGAGAGGGTGATCTCTCAGTGGAATGGGCTGCCCAAGGAGGTGGTGGAGTCACCGTCCCTAGAGGTGTTTAAGAAAAGGTTGGATGAAGTTCTTGGTGGCATGACCTAGATATTAGGGTAGTGTGTTATAGGTAGGATGATGTGTTGGTAGTAGGATGGCAACAGGTCAAGTTAGGTAACAGGTTTGACTAGATTAGATTAGGTAACGGGTGATAGGTTGGACTTGATGATCTCTATGGTCTTTTCCAACCTTACTGATTCTGTGATTCTGTGATTCTATGTTTTGCCAGACCTAGTCACATATGCATTATGATCACCTCACATAACCATTACACAATATACAAACTACAAGAAAGTTCTGTTCATTTTTCATACAACTTAGATGACTTTACCTATGATTATGCATGTTTCTCCATAAAATCCAAAATTCAGAAATTCATAAACACAGAGATTTATTTATTTTTCAAAGTTCTGCACAAAATATTTATTACTGTGTCAGAGAAAGGTTTGCTACCTAATCTCCACACACACACTTCAGAAACAGTTGGGCTTGTTTGAAGTATGACTGTCACTTTGAAAACTAAATCAGATTTGCTGATCTGGGTCTAGTGCTCTAAACGGAAGTTACACTTCAAACAACTCGAGTTGCCTTTGAGGTGCTGCAGAGTTCCTGTTTCTGTTTGAAATTCATTACCCTATTACATTACTACCAATTCAATTATACATCTGTCCCTTTTTACTACATTGTGTCTACTGATAACTATAAACACAGGTTCAGGACAGATTATAAGTGACAACTTTGAGCTGTTCCATTCAGAAAAGCTCGGTTTAGGATCACAGCCACCACTACAAGATATGATAGAATCGTATGAGGGAGAGAAGAAATAAAAACTATCTTTCTAAATGTTTTAGTGAAATGTGCACATTCACAGATGCTCACATACAGACTATTAAATATTTTCAACAGATACATTTGAGTCTCACAAACAGCTAGACTCACACTATAACTTAGTCTTTTTTAATCACTCTGCATTTGCAGTAATGTCAAGAGGAATAGAAAATATGATTTTAATAATACTGGTTCTCAGAAACCCTGGTTTATTTACAACAATCCACATTTACATTATGCCTCCCCTGTGAAATAGAATACATATAGTCATTCTTACTTGCCTATATGTACACGTCTGTGAGATTCACTGCATAAAAATACTTCACAACTTTCCTGCATTTTACTGTATAATAACCACGTTATAATTTGTTTTTCCCAAGTTATTTCTACCCCCAAGGTTCAAAAGTTAGAAAAACCCGACATCTACACCCTAGCTGCCTGTAAAGCACTGTCCCAGCTGTAGCCATGCAACACACAACTCAGCACCCTTCAGCTCTTCCAGGTAGCATAGGTATGTCATAGTTAGTTTCTAAACTCTCAGTGGGTAATCTGGCAGGAAAAATCCCTTCCTCTGTGCTAAACCACCTAATAGTTTGGAAAGGTAATGAATGTCTCAGTAAATGTTTCACATCTTCTTGGCAGCCAGTTATCAGTGGTGTCCCCCAGGGGTCGGTCTTGGGTCCAGTCCTGTTTAATATCTTTATTGATGATGGGATTGAGTCCATCAGAAGTAAATTTCCAGGTAACACCAAGCTTGGAGCATGTGTTGATCTGTTAAAGGGTAGTAGGGCCCTGCAGAGGGATTTGGACGGATTGGAAAGATGGGCGGATTCCAATAGGATGAGTTTTAAATACGACTGAATGTCGGGTTCTGCACTTTGGTTATAACAACTTCAAGCAGAGCTATAGGCTGGGGATGGAGTGCTTAGAGAGTGAACAGGTGGAAAGGGACCTGGGGGTATTAGTGGACAGTAAACTCAACATGAGCCAGCAGTGTGCCCAGGGAGCTAAAAGCACAAATGGCATCCTGGCCTGCATCAAGAATGCTGTACTCAGCACTGGTTAGGCCGCATCTTGAGTATTGTGTCCAGTTCTGGGCCCCTCCTTTTAAGAAAGACGTTGAGGTGCTGGAACAAGTTCAGAGAAGGGTAACAAGACTGATAAAGGGGCTAGAGGATAAGTCCTCTGAGGAGCGGCTTATGGAGTTGGGTCTGTAGTCTGGAAAAGAGAAGGCTCAGGGGTGATCTTATCGCTGTCTATAACTTGCTGTTTTCAACTACCTGAGGGGAGGTTGCTGCCAGGTGGGTGAGGATCTCTTCTCTCAGGCTGACGACACCAGAACAAGAGGATATGGCCTTAAGCTACACCAGAGGGGGTTTAGACTGAATGTTAGGAAGAGTTTTTTCACAGAGAGAGTGATCTCTCCTTGGAATGGTCTGCCCAGGAAGGTGGTGGAGTTGCCATCCCTGGAGGTGTTTAAGAGAAGACTCAATGAAGAGCTCAGTGTCATGATCTAGTTGGTGGGGAATTGGACTAGATGATCCTGTGGGTCCCTTCCAACTCAGAATAACCTGTGAACCTGTGATGATGTGCTCAGTGACATGGTCTAGTTGGTGGGAGGCTTGGATGGATGGAGTGTGGTGCCCATGGTTCCGTGCTTGTGGGCCTGATCCCTTGGGTGGGCGTTCACTTGGGATTTGGACTAAATGATCCTGTGGGTCCCTTCCAACTCAGAATAACCTGTGAACCACCTAAAAGGGGGTTGAAGACAGGCAGGGGTCAGTCTTTTCTCTCTGATCTTTGGAGATAGAACAAGAGGTCATGGTCTTAAGCTCCAACAAGCAAGGTTTAGACTTGACATTAGGAAAAAGTTTTTCACTGAAAGTGATCCGACATTGGAATACGTTGCCCACAGAGGTGGTTGAATCCCATCCCTGGAAGTGTTTAAGGGTAGACTGGATAGGATGTTGAGGGCCATGATATAAATGTTATAGCTGTTAGGTTTTAGTTGGATTATAGGCTGGACTTGATGATCTTCAAGGTCTTTTACAACCTTATCTACACTGATACCATGATATTTGGGCAGAGCACCCTGTAATGTTTTGACCTGCTTGATGGACTGAAAATTTGACTTTGTCCACCAAAAGGCTTGCTGTCTCCACTGTATTTAACATACAATCGTCACATTACTAAAAGTCTTGAAGATATCTATGAAGGTAGTAATCTATTTTAGCACTACTGGAATGCAAGAAAATTAGTTCATACTGTAGAACTGAAAGTAACACGTTGCAGTACCTCTTTTCTTTCTCATCTGTTTTGAATCAATTGGTTTTCAATATTCTGCAAAGCTGTGTCTTACCCAACATTTCCATTTCCAGTCATTATTACTCAATTATTGTAGACAAATGGCTGAATCAGTTGAGGATCAACTGATTATGTAAATGAACTTCTCTAAAATCATGAATACTCAACATTATCTTCCCAATCTTGACAGACTAGCATGAGGGAGCTGTATATGTGTGTAAGGGGGTTGAGTAAACCTTGGACAAGAGATGGAGAGGAGATAGGTTGATTTAAGGATTTCTTGGTTTTTTCAAGAGACCTTTTGTAGTTGAGAGACTTAAACTTTGATTTCTCTCCCTCTCCAGCTTTGCAGAGCAGTTAACTCCCTGAAAAGATAACTTTTTCACAGATTACCTTAGAGCCCCCATGAGTGTGTGTGAGTGTGATAATCAAGTTGTTAAGGCAGCTTAGAGAGTAAAACTGTATGTTAGGCATTCTTTCATGCCTAGCATACACATGCCACTAAGTTTAGCATTCTCATCTTTGAAAAACAAATTTTTCCTAAGTCCTTCCAGTGCTTGACATTTCGGAGGTATCTGTGTTACCTTCTTTTGCAATGTGGCTCAACACAACTATTATAATTACTGGGCAAATAGCAAAAGTGAACAGAGTAACATAACAGGTTTGAGCCAGCTTCAACCTATGTATTCCCTTGCAGCAACCAGGAATACCTAGTGCCATGACAGCATATAGAGCATGGTAATGGGACTTGTGCCCATTATGTGATTTCACTGTACAGTTTGATCACTATACTGTTCTTGCATTATGATTTCAGAATATTACTGTATCACTTTTCTAAAATCTCAGATAATGTAAAACACTTTCAAACAAGTAAATTTGGTACTAAACATTAAATCTTCCTCATACATAGTATCTAAAAAGAACCAGATTCTGATATTCTGGAAACCCAGTATTTGAAATTCAGCAACTCTCAGATTTTTTCACATCTTTAGAAACTGATCATGCTATGAAGGCATGTGTGGCGAATGTTAGTTTATGTTGGGTCTCTACTAAAAGGACAGATCATGGTGCCACATCCAGTCAGAATTTTAAGGCACCTGACTACTCTTAGGTACTGCAAAATATTCCCAGAAGTCTCAACTGCACTGGCAAACCTCTTAGGAGTAACAACATATGAATGATTCAGACTCAAAAAATTTTCCATGAACTGAACTGAATTTCTGGTAAGTTGAAATATGCTTTGATGTTAGCAGTAATGCAATAAATGATGGCCCATAGTTTAAAAGTAGCAGGTGGCAACACCTCTAGCACTTACTGCACTATTTTCAATCAAGAAAAAATTCACACTGGGACCTAGATTAGAAACCTCTATCAGTCCGTCATACTTTCCATCAAACCTGTTAATGCGGCAAGGCTAGCCATGTTGGAAAGTTAGCCCCCATTGTACCTTTTGCTAACCTAGATTCCAAGAATGCTTAGAATTTTAGGAATTTTTAATTCCAATAAGTAATCTACATCTTGATACCTAAATCCAAGGAGATTCCTCCTCCAGGACAGAATTATTGGATTCCTCTATCATGACTTTGGAGTCTGAATTCAGATGTCTCAAAAATCTGTCAGGTTTAGAAGTCCAAATCAGTAAACTTATTTTGAAGAGAAAAGGAATGAACTATCAAAACTTGACATAGAAAGTTGGCATTTCCATATTTTGAAATATAAAACCCCCCCAAATATCCGTATGCATGGGATGATATCTTTAGAAAGTTCTGCTATGAGCAGTACAATACTTGCAAACACTTTCTAATTGAGGTCAAATATATTGAAAGTCATCTCTGGCTGATCAAACTAGAACTAATGCAACTTTCCCTTCAGTTCTTATGCTATAACACATCATGAAAACAAAAAAAAAATCTATTTTGTATTGAATAATTTTTATAAATTTTCACTAGAAACCCTACCTCAAGGCCTAGTATTTTTCCTACTCTGTGATATGAAAGGAGAGAAAGATGTTTTCTCTACAAAGGAACTTACACACTAAAGAGACAGTAAATTGAGAGGGACAAGTCAGAGACAACACGACAACATCACAAATAATTGGCTTCAGCTACATAATGCATAATCAATTTTCCTGATAGATCAATTGCAATGGGAAAATGGGAAAAGACACATCACAGACACTTTTGCTGGCAAATAAATAGCAATCCCAGGGGAGAGTTGAAAGATACACATTCATACAATAAAATCTAGAGCTTACTGGGACTGTATTCTGTATAGTATGTGCTCGTTTTCAGTAATTTGTTGGCTGTCTCCCCCTTTACACAGTTGTGGGCTAGCAACATGGTCCATCTTTATGTCAAATAACACTGTGAGTATAAACACAGCAAATACATGAATCTTTTTCCAGATCAAAAGTAAGGTCTTCTCAGCAAAATGAAGCAGCTTTTAAAAGTATATTGAACTGCAAGCAGGAAAGCAAATGAACAAAATAATGGCAGAAATATGAACAGTAACTGAAACTGATGGGAATACATAATTAAAATATGAAAACTAATCGTGTTATAAACAAATAAAAAAACCCAAAGCTCAAACTAAAACCAAATGAGTCCCAGGAAAAGAAATTTAACAACACAAAAGTAACATCCAAATATCAGTCATCTTCTACATTGGAATGACACATCATAATTAAAAATACTTGTAACATTTAAGTAATGGAACGGTATATTAAAATAGCAGTGACAAATATAAGAACCAAATACATTACTGCAAGGCTCTTAGGCTTTTGAACTGCTATGAGAGTTAGTCATGCCTGTTAGTGTTTATGTAGACCTGGGCAACTACAGCACATTATTCTATAGCCCACCAAGAGCTGTAAGTGGAAACCTGATACACTTCCATGGTAAAGACAAAAAATCACATACTCTGACCAAACTCATGTTAAGTACACTCTCAAGCTTCAAGGCAGGGTAACTACTGGCAAATTTCTCAATATTGCTATCTATCTCTGGCTTATGATAACTCCGATGCTAAACCTAGGAACTGCTTCGGCTGAGAGCTAGTTGTCCTGGGAATAAATTATGCTGGGATCATTCTAACAGTTTACAGCTACAGATGATCACCTCCAGTCACAGGCCACCTCCATGGCATAGCAGTGGCTTCAGGGTCAAGACTGTCCTTCACTACTGCAATGGAGACAGATTTAATAAAGACTAGGAGATTCCTGCATCCTAGAAAAAACTGTTCTGTGCTTCCCTTCCCTTTGGGTGCCTTTCAGGATAAGCAGCAGTGTCTTTTGATGCCAGCTACAGAGGTGTCTGCCTCCACGTCCCATAAGAGTTGCAGCAGGAGCTGTCCATGGCAGAATAAAAGTCTGGTAGAATAAACAACCTAATCGGCATATGGTTGCTCTAATACCTGGCTGATATGTCAGACGCCAGATGTTCTGCAGCATCTTCCAATCCCTGGCTGTGCTAGGAATTCTTGAGTGTTTGCCGTAGCACTGCCACTTCACTTTCTTTCCTTGTCCCAGTCTTGGGCAAGTGCTTCTGTTGAGGCCAAGTTACTTTGTACAATCAGAACAACCTCATCTGCTCTGCTTATTACTGGAGAATGCATGTTATCATATGCTCTGACAAGATAGTCTGAAGGAGTTCTTAAAACTAAGATCTGAAAAGTACTTTTTTCCATTTATAAAAGTTTCCATTATGTCTAACTACAGGAATAATAGAGCCATGAAATATTGCTATGCACATCAAAATTAAGAAGTCATGGTAGTTAAAATTTATTCATTATTTTTCTGGGAAATAGTTTATTCATATAGAAAAGTACACATTTAATAAGTAGAAAGTCTAATACATTTAGCAGATCGCAGGATGCCTTGCTCAAAGTATCTTCATAAGGTTTTTACCAGCTTACTAGTCAAAAAAATGTTTCCTTTTGTTCTTTACATTTACAGTTATATTTCCTCCAGCGTGAGGAAAGGGCCAGGCCAATGCCATCACAAAAGCCTAACCTCGCAAAGAACTGCAAGTCGTTAATGCATGCAGCCCATGCCCATTGCTCCACCCCCCAGAACTCTGGAGCAGTGCGGACAATTCTCTGCTCCTTCTCCTTGTCTCTCTTGGCACAAGCGAGCAAAGGGAACCATTTCTGAGCTGCTGCTGTGACTGTGTGGGCTCGCAGCCCAAACCTCACGCCGCTAATCACCCCCCAGCCCGGCCCCAGTGCTCGCACGGGGTCTCAGTGGAGTACACAGAAGTGGGTCAGGGTGTCCCAGGTCTCTAAACATCATGCCCAAGCCGCCGCCATGCCCGAGCTGCCCCGTGCCTCCCTGTGCCGTGCCTGAGGTGCCATGGGGGTGGGGGGGTGGAGGGGTCAGGTTGTTATGGGAGTTTCTTTCTCTTTAACATCCACCGGTCCCGTGAGAGAGGGGCAGTGCTCCCGGACTGCCCCAGAGGGCAGGGGAACAGAAGCCCCCTCCCAGCACACAGCTTGCCTTTCGTAAGGCAACCTTCCCGCAGGGCGGGGTGAGTCCCGCCCCACAGGCACCGCCCTTTGGCAGAGCAGAGTCAAACTGCATGTCTCAGCCAGCTGAGCTCACAGATGGCAGAATCATATTTGTGAAAAAATTGCTTCGCAAATGGGCGAGGTCATGAAGGAGAAGGCGCGATACAGAGAGGATTCACTGTAATTGTTAAATATTTATCTTCTTTCAAATCATCTGTTTCTTCACACTTCTTCCTTACCCTATAATTATGCCTTACTGTGTAATTATGTCTTTTACTACATAAAATATGTGACAGGGAGTAATAATAAAGAGGACAGGGAAAAATAAGAAGCAAGTTGAAGCTAATAATTTGATATTGCTGAGTCTTAAAACATTTAATCTGAAAGGTGGACATATCTAGATCAAAAATAAATATTTTACACACGTAAAATAAACAGATAAGAAAGATCGGACAAAAATAACTGATGGATGACAAACTTGCCTAAGGGGTTTTTTTGTTTGATTTGCTGGGGTTTTTTGTGCATATGGTTTTGTTTGTTTGTGCTTGTTTTTATTTACCTAGATTAAAAGGCATCTACAATTTAATCAGAAAACAAAAGAGTTGCAAAATTCAATGTGCAACCCAAGTGACCTTTAATAGGCTAACTATTTATGAATCAAAGTGCAATGGCACAATTCAAAGGTGAGGTGAAATTCAAACTCTACAGAAGGATAATATTCCCAATTTTATATTTTTGCAAACAAGCTAATTCACACTGCAGCAGCATGAGAACGTCCGTGTAACACAGTTTCTCTTAATCAACTTCTTTTAACACGCTGTGATAATGGCTCAAAGAAAATAAACATGGTATATTTTAGATATACTGTTTGAAGTTATCACAGTATAGATTTTTCTAGGTATTTCCTTTGGGAAACTGAAATCAAGTTTAATCCTTGCTTTAGTATTACAGTACGTCCCTGGTGCATCGCGACCTTGCCATTGTGACCCCGGTGATTTGCGATATAAATTTCCCACAGTCTGGTCTCAGGCATTTGCGAGGTTCCCTGGCTGACGCATGCGCAAGTGACTCTGCTTTGCTGAGGGGTGGTGCTGGCTCTCCCTCTGGAGCGGGACTGGGCTGGCCCTACGGGGACGACGTGCGGTTTCTGTGGCTCACCAGAGGCTGTGGGACACGGACGGCCACTGTAGAAGTCAGAGCAGGGCCCTGTGCGGAAGGAGGCACCAGGTGGGGATGAGTCCTCCACCTGCCTACACTTAATTAATATAGGTTCCTGAGTGTTGCTCACCCGCCTGTATGTGCCGAGCGCCTGCAAGCTGCGAGCGGGCAGTGCTTGCATGCGTGCATCTGTGTTATTTTTTCCCTGGCTAGGGGCAGGGAAGCAAAGTGCTCCAGGAAAGTGGGGCTGACCACGGCATGTCAGCGGGACACGGGGCAGGATGAGCATG
>WEKX01004047.1:13483-34304 GCA_013390025.1 Pitta sordida | reverse complement strand
TGGGGAGGGGGCAGAGGAGCAGCGGCGGGGGGGTTTCGCTGCTGGCAGTGGATGCGGAAGCGACAGCGTGGCTGAAGAGAAGTCTAGGGATTTTTGCTTCTTCAAATGAGTGACTTCCTTTAGTCACTGCAGAAAATCAGAACATAGTCTCTGGTGCAAGCTTTGTCTTCTGATTTATCACTTGCAATATCAGTATGCTTTGCAATTATTTCTAACTACAATCTGCTGTAAGCATGAAACAAGTGCTTAAGTAATACTGACCTTTAAAATAATTCCTTTTCTTTCTTGGGCCATGTTTGTTTCTCCTCCTTCTTACAGACAACTATTAGCAATTCAATAAACGAGAACTATGGGCTAGGGAAACAGTTACAACAAAATTTCTATCCACCACTCAAAATGTAATGTGCTTTTATGTACAAAATTACAGTAAAAGGGCCATAGTAGAAGAGTGCAAGAATATTATCTAGGCACAAATACCAAGATCATTGTCACCTACAAGCCAAGCTCTTACAAAGCTGAGTGGTTGAACTAGCAGTTAGAGTCTTTCTTTTAAAATATTTAAGTGCAATACATATATAACTTCGTGTGACATTGATTAGTTTACTGACTTAGAATTATTAGATAAGCCTAAGGAGTTCACAGGTACATTTGGTCTGATAACCCCTATAAATGCCCAAAGACAAAGTGGTATGAATAATTTTCTCATTAACATGTCAGATATGCCTTAAACTGAGCATCAAACTTGGGCTGAATAGAAAATTAGAAGCAGAAATGTCCAAAGCACATCACAAATGCCACCTATACCATCATTCCTAGTTTGATCTGTTGAATCACAGGATAACTTCTGAGGGGTTTCCTCTGTCCCACTTTTATCCTCTCCAAAACATGTTTCCTATAAAAGTTCACATTTCCATAGAAAAGATCTGCCTGTTCAGCTGGGAGAACTATGCCATTGAAACTCCCTTCTCTACTGTTATTTCTCATCCATCTCAGTTCATCTCCCTCCCCCACAATCACCAGCTCCTGTTCCACTGCTGTCTCTGATCCTTCACCTGCTTCCAGACTCCATCCTGATGACTCATAACTATTTCCACCCCTTCCAGTCCTTGGCCGCCCTTTTCAATTTAACTCTTAGTTTTTTCTAGTCCAAGAATTTTTCCTCTTTGCACGGGGAGAACTTCCTCCTCTGCATCCCCTTGGATGTAAAGGCATCACAACAACAAGAAAGGCACCCAGCTTCACTAAGTAAAAGCTCTACACCACAAACATAGCATATTTCTAAATATAGAAATAAGCTGAATCTGAGCTGATTTATTTTTCATCACCATCCTAGAATAGATGGTGTTTTACTTACTCAAAGGAATTTAGCAACTGTCTCTTGCCAAAAGAGTTTGTATTGGATTTACTGTGGCTGGGTTTCTGGTAGCAGGAGGGCTACAGGGGAGACTTTTCTTCGAGAAGTTGCTGGAGTCCTCCCTTATAGTTGGCAGAGGGAATGGCAACCAGCTCCTGGCTGGTTCCCCCCAAAATATAAAGGTTTGAGGCAAACTGGGAGCTGAGCCAAAAAACACCCACTCATTACCAGGTTCAAAAGAGTAAAGGAAAGTGTAGAAAATATAAACTATTCACTTTAGCAAACACACAAGCCAGGATACAATAATAATAAACAACAAAACCTATTGTTATGAGAAAAAACCTCAGATATCCCGCAGTCCTGCGATGTGAAGAGTCCTGCAGAACTCAGCCAAATTCCAGCAGACAGTCTCAGAAGAAACTTTTCTCAGCAGCCCAGAGAGTAACTAGAGCTTAGAGTGCTGATGACTGGAGGCACTCAAGGGAAAGCAGGAGACGGGCAGGGAAAATTCCAGGGAGGGGATGGGGATTGCAGGCACACTCTCTCTCCTGAGGCTGGTGTGCAGCAAGGAAATATCCAAAAGAAAAAAAAACCCACAACAGACTCTCTCAGGACTAAAACACCCCCACCTCAAGCCCTTCTCAAGCCCTATATACTGCAGCTGTGGGAGAGAGTGTTAATGAGCCCAAATGCTCTGCAGCTGTGACCAGGGTGGGGGGTGTCACTAAGGTTCAGTATCCACAAGAAAATTCCCTAGTAGACCGAAACCAAAGCACAAAATTATGGAATATATATATACAATGGAATCACTCTAGGACAACGTTATTGCCCAGTCACTAACAGCTGGTGACTCCTCTGTATTCCTCTTTTCTGACACTAACACAAATTCCAGAAGAGAAGTAAAGTATTTAGAAGCATCATTGTTATCTAGAAAACTATTTCCTATGCATTAAATCTCTGATATGGAAAGATTTTGTCCCACCCATTTTCTGATGATAGGGCTAAGATTTTTTCAGTAATAACACAGAGGAAAAGATGTTACAAAACTAATAAAAATCTGTTCTTCTCCCAAAAGCATGCTTCTTTCCAAATCTAGATTGTCTTTCTGTGGCATGAAAGCCTCCCTACACAAGATGCGTGTCAGAAGGATGGGGGGAAAGAAAAACAAAAAAACAAAATAGAGGAAACCAGTGGGGAATTCTAGAAGAAAATATAAGATGCACCTATGTAAGTGCTTCTCTGCTCCTTTCTTGAAAGAACATGGAAGGTGCTTTTAGATGTATCATAAGTAGAAGAGGGAGAAAGTGTCTGGTGATGAACTTTTCTTCATTTGGTCTTGAAGATGGTAGCTCACAGAGAGAGTTTTGAAAGCTAGGCATTTTCATCTCAGTTACTAGATACGTTTTGGCAGTGCTCCTTCCTTTTTGTAGATCTCTGTGTGTGAGGCCTGCTCTGAGTGCAGCTTCACAGATGCCCTGGTCACTGGTGCCCAGGTGCTGATGATGGGGGGGCTGCACAGGCCTACAAACAGGCAAAGGAAGAGGAAAAGGAAAGGGGAGTGAAAAACAACAGTGTGGACATCTGAGTAAGAGTAAGAGGAGGGGCAGGAGGACAAGTGGTGCTCCAGGCACTGGAGCAGCTGTCCACACTGCAGCCTATGGAGACCCCTAAGCCACAGCAGAGAAACATATGAGGAAAAAGAAGCAGAGGAGAGGAGTTATTACGGACTGATCCCCAAAACCATTCCCCAGTCCCTGCGTCATCAAGTAAGGGGGGGTGGAGGAGTTGAAAGTGAAGGAGCCAAATGGAGCCTGGAAAAAAGTGTGTGGGTGTTACTGCAATTAGTTTTTCCTTGTTTTTGTCTCTCACCATCCAAATCTATTTTAATTGGCAATAAATTAAACTAATTTTCTGCAAGTAAAGTCTGTTTTACCCACATGGAGCAGTTGGCCCTCTTCCACTTCACACCCCCCAAACAGCAGCTTCACATCTTAGCAGCATGATTTTTCAGTGATTAAGGAGGCATGTTTCGGGACTGTGCATGCGTGACCTGACACGCATAATTTTCAAATTAGACAGTCATGAATATTCAAATCAACCCCCACACCATGCTGCACAGACCATGGATGCACTGCTCTGCCTGTGGTGAGTCGCGGCAGCCCCGCTCTGCCCCTCCATTCCAGGCCGCGCTGGCCCCTCCGCCCTTGGCTCTGCTTAGGGCCACGCTGGCGTCTCCTGCTCCCCTCAGGCTGCCCTGGCATCCCCCCCGCCTCCCCTCGAGGATGCTCTGGGCTGCCCTGGTGCCCTTCTTTCCTCTTGGGGCTGTGCCATCTCCCCCCCCCGCTCCCCTCAGGGCTGCTCGGGGCCACCAGGACAGTGGCGTGGGCAGCTGAGTGGAAAAGGGTTTTTTCCCAGCCTAGGGTGGCTGCAGGCATCAGGAAGCGCGGACACAAACACCAATACACAGCAGGGCAGTGCCAAAACAGCGCCAGAGCACTGGCGGGGGGAGGGGGGGACGTGTGAGGGTGTAGGGAAAATTTACATATTAATTAGGTGCCAACCAACATGGAAGGCGGGCTTTTCGGGACACGAATGAGACCGCGGTACCATGGTATATAAGACTTGACTGTAACTAGTATGTGGTCTCCCCATCTCTAGCTTGACCTATGAGCTTTCTCATCCTTTTTTCTCTCCCTGTCCTGGTGAAGAGGGACATTGAGGAAGCCACTGGTGGGTGTATGGCAGCTGGCCATCATCAGCCCACAGCAATGATTAAGGCTCTCAGTGGACCACTGAGAGAAGAATGCCTATCTTCAGGGTCCCAAGGGTTTACTCCAGCGGATCTGCTCAATAATCTGCCTAGTAACACCTAGTGAAACCAATTTAGATCTTTTTTCATATAAATTTTTGTGGTGTAGAGGTTTCTCTTTAAATGTTCACAGAGGAGAATTTTTATCTGGGTTCTTTTTTTCCTTTCCCTCTTTCTCTCTTACCACCTATGTCCCCCCCAAGTTCCAGGGGGAGAAACTGGGGGAAATGGGGAGGACTTCTGATGAGGTTTAAGAGCCTCCTGGGCTGAGCCCAAGCAGAACTTGGCCCCAGAGATTGCCTGGGAGAGAGGGGAGTGCCCCTGAGAAGATTCTTTACCAACTAATGAAGCCCTGAGATTGAGCATGGAGGTGCCCACTTCTACTGCCTTGTCCTGGTTTAGCTTTTTTGCTGCTCTGGCAGCGAGGGGATTAACAGCTCAACTCTTGCCTGGGCCTCAGTCACTGCCATGGCATTCAAGGTTATAGAGACAGGGATGCCTCTGTGAATAATCATATTTGGGAGAGAAACAAAAAAAAACTTAGTAGCAAGATGTAGAGTGCCGGGTCAGGGTCTCTATGGAGAAGCCGAAATTTCTGAAGACCCCCCAGGCCCACGAGAGAAGGGGTAGGAAAGTTCTTCCAGGCATCCCACTGCTGTTTGTGGAAAGGACCATGGTGCAAACCTATGAAGAGAGAGAGAGGAACCAGTGATGCAGAATCCATCTGAGCCACGACTGAAGATGGAGGACCATGCTGTAACAGCTGCAGATGCTTTTTTGGAGTCCAGAAACGCAAGCCTGGAGCTGAACTCGGCAGAGATCCTTTGGACGGACGTTTTGTGACAGAATTGCATTGTGGTAGGGTCTTAACTATGTACTATGGGATGGGCTCATATATGAAGCAGCAGAGTAGCACTTAAAACACTGCATCCTGTGCAGTGACTCTCATACAACAGAGGATGGTTGAACTGTCATCCCCTGGTAGAGATCTTACTTGGGAAAGGGTCATGAAAGACTTTTCCTCTCGTAAGAGAGAGAGAGAACTTCATGGAAGGGCAGAGAGATGGTTCCTACCCTGGATCTGGTCAGAAATACCAACAAGCCTGATTTTACCCCTATCCTTGTTCCCCCTGTGTCTCCTGGTGAAAAAAGAGAATATGAGATTTGTTGTAAGAGAAGGAGGGGTGGGGGGAAAGGTTGCCTTTAAAGTGATGCTTCTCACATAAGTTCGGATCTTGTTAGTTAATAAATAAATCCTTTATATTCTTCACTTGTAGTTTGCCTTGCTTTTGCCTGTGACCAGTTTTATTTTTCCAGTTTTTTCCTCCAGGAGATGTTGTGGGTGAGTCTCTGGCATCCAGACAGAGTCAAACCACGACATGCCTCCAAGGAGTCTTTCTGCCCCGGGCGGCTCCTGAGAATGCTGGGAAGGCACGTGGAACACTGAGAGTTGTGGGCAAACTCACTGCCCTCTGGCAAAGCATGAAGCTGAGCCATCAAAGAGATTGGGACTTCAGTTCTCTAGAAGCCTCGGTTTCCCGGGCTTTTCTCTTTGGGAATGTTGAAACGAGAGCATTTAAATAGGGCTACACAGGTTCAGACTGGGTTCTTTGACTCAGTGGTGCCGTGAGACCTGTAGCTATTGCAGATTGCTACAGCTGGATTGCTGCCTTGCTTTGGACTCCCTGCTTTCTCTGCCTGTGCTGTTGTTTCTCTGTGTCTTCCTGCCTGGACCCAGCCTGTTTCTCTGCTGAGGAGGAGAGGGCTTTCAGACCTGGATCCACCTTCTACCAGCCTGTCTGCTTGTAGGTTTCTCCAAAGAAAGCTTTGCTTTCCTTCTCCCTTAGAAAACCCCTTGTGCCAGGGAAGAGACAGCAGTCAATCCCTGACTGTTGCCTTCATGGGGAAGCTTGTATTCTGCTGCTCCCAGCATTTAGTTATCTGAATATTCTTTTTTGTAGGTGGTTGGGGAATGATTGAGATGTTTTCCTGTTGTTCCTGAGTGTCAGTTTGTTTTATAAACAACCATTCATTCCGATATATATATATATATTTCTTTCAATAAAGTTGGTTTCTCATCCATTCTTCTTTGATAACCCTCTAGTGTTCAAACCAGGACAATTTTTCATCATGATATTGATATACTGATTTTAACATTGTCTGATCTCCTAGTATGCAACAGATAAGTACCTATAAATCACCATGCTGTCATTGAAAGCAGAGCTAACCATATGGAATCATGTCTATGCCCCGCTCATATACAAAAATTAAAACTGAAACATTTAGATATCATGTGAGTGTTGTTTCTCGCAAATCATTGCAAACTCTGCTGCATATCCAGAATCCTAATTTCCATTTTGCAATTTTCAGTCTCTCAAATCAATGCATTGGGCCTATGTCAGTCCAAATGACATGGGAAAGTCTTGGAGTGTTTGTAAAGCTACGCCAGGATATCGGTGCTGTGGACATAACAGCATTATTATGAGGGGGTTGCTACATACTTGAGGACCAGGACACCAAAGTGTTACCAAGGCATACATTTGCCAGTGATACATTCGCCCAGTTAGCCAGACAGCAGATCTGCCAGCTCACTGCCTGTCACAAGGTCTGGAGCAGAGGGAGAAATGTTGAACTGCACAGTGAGATTTGCTGTGCCTGTGGCAGGGAAATGGAAGATGAGGGCCAGAAGATTAGTGTCACACTGAAAATACAGGGCTGTGCAGTTACTGGTAGTGAGAACAAATCCTAATTGCTTTTCTCTTTTAAAGTTTATTTGTGAATAGAAACTCCTGAAGAGTTGGAATTTGTATAAAAACTCGAGAAAGGAAACCTCCCTGCAATTTTTTTCCTTCCATGGGTATAAGTCAGACATCTATGCGTCAATGGAGTCTGATACTTGAAAGTGTCAGGTAAACACATAAAATGGGTTTGTAGCTTCAAGTGGTGGGTCACTGTTTGCTAAAACCCTGAATACTAGGAAGGTTGAAAAAGAGCTGAAGAAGTTTAGCTGAAAGGTCAGGGAGCTTTCTCAATCTAAGAAACGTTGGAGGTTTTTAATTATGTTTAGTCTTCTGACTTTTTCTTCCTATGTGTAGTGAATTGTTCCCGGGGGGAAAAAAAATATTTCTGCTTCAAAATGAAGGTGATTGGCTTAAAAATACATGATCAGCTTATTCAAATGAACATGCTTATTAAAACAAATAGAATTTAATCTTTGATATAGAAAAAGAAATGTCTGGAAAGCATTGGAAGTACAGTTTCATTCTAATATAGGAGATAAATAAATATGCTGATATTTTAAGGCATCTGATATTACCAAAGCTTTCTCTTTCTCCTCTCCTTATTGTAACCCTCCAAAAACTTCTTTTGAAATAGATTAAACAATTAATACTGGCAATGAATGAAAATAAACGATTTTATCAGATGTTGCATAACTGCCAAATTTGACAAAATATAAACAAATTCCTGTTTTCCTATAGAGGTCCTGTAGAAAATGTCTGTAGATCTGTATCTTGCCCTAAGCAACAAAATATTAATTTTTAAAAGTTAAAATTATTAAACACATTAAGCTTTGTAATTAATAAAGGCATCTACCCAAAGAAAGCAGTTTGAATCACATATGCTGGGATGCAAAACCCCTTGCATTTCAAAGTAATCTAAAACTTCTGACTAGCTCAATGAAGATTTCCTGAAGCTATGAACAAATGCAGCTTTTCCATGAAAGAGCAGTGTTACTGCTGATGGTGCAATAACAAAATCCACTTTGTTTCCAATTGATTAAATAATTAGGTTTTAGTTATATACAGTGAAGTATGTTTTAATTTACTATATAGCACAATTTTGTTTTAAAAAACCACAGTTCTGTTTTGAATGAACTAGCCTTTATTAGGAACAGTGTGGTCAGTCAGATTAGGGAAGTTATCCTTCCCCTGTACTCGGCGCTGGTCAGACCGCATCTTGAGTACTGTGTCCAGTTCTGGGCTCCCCAGTTTAAGAAGGGTGTTGAGCTGTTTGAGAGGGTCCAGAGAAGGGTAACAAGGATGGTGAAAGGACTAGTGAACAAGCCCTGTGGGGAGCGGCTGCAGGAACTAGGGTCGTTCAGCCTGGAGAAGAGGAGACTCAGAGGTGACCTGATTGCTGTTTACAACTGCTGGAGGGGAGGTTGCAGCCAGGTGGGTGTGAATCTCTTCTCTCAGGCTGACAACACCAGAACAAGAGGACATGGCCTCACACTACGCCAGGGGAGGTTTAGACTGAATGTTAGGAGGAGGTTTTTCCCAGAGACAGTGATAGCTCCTTGAAATGGTCTGCCCAGGGAGCTGGTGGAGTTGTCATCCCTGGAGGTGTTTAAGAGAAGACTCGATGATGAGCTCAGTGACATGGTCTAGATGGTGGGAGGCTTGGATGGATGGAGCGTGGTGCCCGTGGTTCCACGCTTGTGGGCCTGATCCCTGGGTGGGCATTTGCTTGGGAGTTGGACTAGATTATCCTCTGGGTCCCTTCCAACTCAGAATAACCTGTGAACCTGTGAACAAATAACGTTTAATATCTGCTATAATTTTCTCCTCTATTTTATTGTTAACATTTTGTCTATGGGCCTTAAAGAGCAGTAAAGAAAAGGAGTACTCATACTGCCGTTTTGCAGAAGCTCAAGGTCATGCAGCCACAGCAACTGGATCTGCATACAAAGTCTCCTGCCTTTTTTTCTGACCATTAGCTTATATTGTTGTCCATCATCAAGCAATGGCATTGAGATACCAAAGTATTATAGACTGCTCCATGTAAGTGGCACTATATCCATCAGTAATGTTCATTCAGGCATATTATAATGCATGTGTGCTTTAAGCATATACCTACCAATGCATTAAAAAAATGCCAATAGATAGATAGATAGATAGATAGATAGATAGATAGATAGATAGATAGATAGACAGATACATACATGCATACATACATATATACATACATACATACATAGAGTGATGACTTGGGATATGCAAGTCAGCAAATTTAGCAGTTATTATCCCACTAAACAATATAGAAGATAATAACCTGCAACAGCATATTATTATTATTTTATGTAATAAAATTTCTTCATTCAGCATCTACTGTGCAAAAAAATTATAATTATGAGACAGGAAACAGAAAGTTTATGTAGGAATAAAGGTAAATGGAAGCCTATAATGGTGAAGGGGTAATCTCCATGCAGAAAAAGCTTACAAATTAGATTTTTCCATATGTGGGAAGTGTCCACAAAATTGTACCATGAAAATCACCATAATATTTGAATTCTCATTTTTTATTATATATCAGTTTCTTCTTGAGTTTCAGCTTTAGTGCAAGACTTGCAGTGTATTTTCAAAAAGAAAAATGGTATACTACACACTTTTTGTCTTTAAAAACATGCTTACATTTGTTATTAATAACATTAAGAGGTGTTACTCAGGATCAGTAAAGCATTTTTTAGTATTTCAGCATATATGTCACATGAACAATCTACTCTGTTTTCTTTACAGTTTTAGTATTTCACACAGCATATTCTGAGTTGGAAGGGACCCACAAGTATCATCAAGTCCAAATCTTAAACTACACCACTACCTCCTGGATAGGTACTTCTAGATATAAATTTTAGATCTGAGACTAAGAGCCAGAAAAGCCAAACCAAATGTATTGTGCCTTTTTGACTAACTAACTAACTGACTGAAAATGTCATGTTTCTGAGGTCATCCTGTACCCTTCTACAACAGGCAGACACACAAAGTTCTGCATTTCATAGTAATTGCAAGATAAGTAAATTATTTTCTTCCTTTGCTAACCAAACAGAATTCCTATTCTATCTTTTATAAGCAATTGTAACATTTCTTTCTCTCTGTTTTAAGTCATGGCACAAGTTCGTCTAAGCAAGAAAAATGAAATTATCTTCCTTCCAAATTTATTATTGCACATCTTTATATCAAAACCCAATTTAGAACAAGATTAAGTAGCATAAATATAGACTCATTGCTTTCCTAATTGTCTGTTGCTATTCCGCTGATTTCAACTGACAGGAACACTGAGCTGGCTGGGAAGCGAGGTAAATGCAGAAGGAACAATGAATATATCATTGTCTTCATGTTGCTGCACCATCAAACCATATAGAAAGAAATTACAGTAATTTGGTAATTTTGATATGCTGAGACCTCACTTTTAGTACAATATTCATTGACCCTGGAATACATCACGTGAAGTAACCTCAAGATGCACAAGCTTCTGTGGGTAACAAAATACCAAATTCACACAAGGAGGTTTCACATTTAAATTACACAAAAAACCAAGATATTTTGAACATACATTAGGGCAGGATATGGTCCTTTGAATGTTATTCTCAATGCTCGTACCAGCAGCAACCGTCATCTGGAAAAGGGGGTAACAGAAATTCTGCTGAATGGAACGGAATTTTGTACAGTGCTACAGTATATTTATATTACACCATACTAACAGATGAATGTTAATATCATTCAACAACACTGATCTAAGAGAACATTAATGTGGCTCAATTGAAATTCACATAAAAAATTGAAGTATTGTTACATCTCCTGGTTCCTGAGGTACCAAGAACAACCAAATAGTAACTCACTGTAGTGTTCTGCACTGTGTTCACAGAAGTGGACTCTGACCCATTGTCAGACAGGATAACTATGGAGAAATAATCACAGCTCCATGGGTGAGTTTAATCTGAGGTCTCTACATAAAGCAAGAGGTTTACCAGTTTGTGAGCTTTGAAAAAGGTAGGGTCTTCTTCCTCAGATTAAAACATTTTATAGAAAGACATCAAAAGAAATAAACCTATCATATTATTAGGTATCATTTACCTGTTAAATTGATAATTTTTTGGTGATGTCTCGGACTACTTTGTTGCATCAAACAATCATAAGAGTTAAAAAATAGCGGGAAAGAAGTTACATTAATTTAAAAATCTGGAAGTCCCTTCAGCTATCTGAAGAACATTTTTTAGCATTGAATGCTGGTTTTCCTCCTTTTTCATGATTTTTTCATTTATTTTGGCAGAACTCAGCATATAACATTTTTCCTTAGAAAGACCCTGACTAGTAGGCAATCTGACCAGATGATATTTCATCAGATTTGAAGACTTATTTCAGAAGAAATGAAAGAAATTTTCAAAAAGTTCTAGATGTAAAAAACACGATAGTTCTAGACTAGACTTTTAAACAACTTCTTTCCATTATTGAGAGCATACGTAACAATACATACAATGTTCATGTGAATTTTAGTTGAGTTTCATAATTTCTCAAAGTAAATATTGACCTTAACTTTATTTCTGTGGCTCAATTTCTGTTACTCAATAGAGTAAACCTGGTATGTAGATCAGACAAAAAGACAATGTTTTTGGATTCAAGCATTTTTAACATTACAACACAACATATGGAAAATAAATTGTATTGCAAGATACGGTTTATAATGAATTTACTGTTATAATTTATAAGGAAGTTAAGTCTGATTGTATTTTATGGTTTACTTTTGCAACAATAAACTATACACAGTATCAATATATTTAACAGCCACAAGCATGTATCCATGTCCATCCAAATACAAACCACATATTTGCAATTATACTTACATTGTGGTTTATAACAGTCTTAAAATATTTGAAATAGTTTTAAACTTTCAGTGTTTTAGAGGAGAATTATACCATCAGTAGTATAAAAAAAGTTTTTTGTTTGTTTTCTTTAAAAGATATTTCATGTCGTTTCACGTTGAAAAGAACATTTACATGCAAAGCAACTTCCGTCACTTTATGTGTCATGTTTAGATATATCCTTAATGCCACTGTGGCTCCAGAATTTTGTAAGGAAAACACAGCCCATACTATGTCCAAATGGCACTATTTTAAATCAACACTACTTCAACACAAGAAAACACACATGCTATAAACTTTATCCAATCACTCATGCATGTTTATTTATTAGTGGTTTATATCTATATCTATACACACACCTAATAAAAAAGTGTTAAAAATGCATCAGGGTTACTGTATAAATAATTCACAAATTTTTGCACATTTTAATTTCTGTATGTCACATATATGATGTTTTCTGACAATTTTGCACTTATTTGTAAAAATGTAGATCTACTGTATACTTTTGACTGCTGCATCTGAGCTCTGTCAATTAATTCATATTTGCTGTCCATGACCATTATCAGCAATAATTTCTGAATGAATTATGCCTAATTTTTCAAATTATCTTGTAAACAATTTTCCACTTCTTTGCCTTTGTAAAACTATGATTAATGACCTAGTGACAAAAGACATAAAATGAACCCTATTTAATTAAATTATACTGAATTCCAACAAGTTAAATTCTAGAAGCTGATAGCTTTAAAGTGCAATATTTTGACCTTCAGGCCTACTATGGGAAACAATATATTTGGAAATGATTGATCCCTGATATTTCAATGCTGTAAGGCTGTTTCCTTATAGCCATGATCAAGTCCTATACAACTAGACTTACAATACCTAAAGATATCAAGTGTATGAGAAGACAAATAAAAAAAATATGTCCAATAAAAAGTATAAAATTTGTGCATTAATTCTAAAACTGTTTGTCTTCAAACTATGTATGTTGAGACTAATGCATTGTATTGTCATCAAGATTTACCAGCAACCATTTGAGATAAAAAATCTTTGAGTTCTTCTGTGTAAGTAATGCAGCAATTCCCACCTCATACACATTGATAAAATTTTATTCCATTCAGGAATACATCTAATAGAATGGCAACAACTTAGTACTTTGGACCTTACTAATAACAACCTATGGGAATTAATACAAATTAAACTTTCTATTACAGTTTGGGATTTCTCCTTCAGAAAAAGCATGTGCATTAAAATTTATCAGAGGAGAAAATTCTGAAAATCAGTCTCCAGAACATGCATATATTCTTGCTTGGGATGAGCACTTCAGTTACCGCTGTGAACCACACGCAGGGGCACAGATTGTCAAGCTGTATCCTAATGATGGACTCAGACATTTCCAGTCTTGCTCTCATTTCTCTTTTGGGTTTCCACATAGAAAAGCCTTGTGTGAGGCTGTCACACATCTGAAAACATTTTCAGAAAATGCACCACCTATGAAATGCCCTCTAGGTGCATACACAGCCAAGCTACACCTCCTGGAGTTCCAAGACTGCATCAGACAATAATCACAAATAATGGCCCACATATGCACCAGCATTTCACAATAAGATGGAAATAGTGCCAAAGCATATACGAGACTATAATTTCAAGTTTCTGTTGAAGCATATTTTAGCTAATCCTGTAAATTAACCTATAAGAATTCATGAAGTGCCACGCTGATGTTCCTGAGCTTACAACATATAGTAACTGCAGTTTTAGCTGGTTAGTTACACTGGGCTTTCAAGTCATCTTGTTGTCTAGGTCACGTGAAGCAAGCCCTTTTTTCCTAAATGCCAACATTATAATTCAAGCCTTCTTAGCTGTGTCCAAAATAAAGATGCAAAATAGAAAAGAAAGTCAGGTTTTACAGAGTGCTATAGAAAGCTACTGAAAAATTCAAAGATATTCACTAAATAAATTTAATTAGGTTGGAAAAGACCTCTGTGATTACCGAGTCCAACCTATAACTGAACACTACCATGTCAGCTAGATCACAGCACTCAGTGTATTTGTGTCCTGTAATCTCATGCTTACTGTATGACTGTAGCAGACAGCAAAGTGAAAACCATGCCAAAATTGCTTTCCACAGCAGCATACAACACTGATTGCACAATAAAAGTCATGCGAAGCCTGCTCTGCCTAGGCTGTAGAGGACTCTGGGACACAGTCATTCTCCATGAGCATAAGCGAACTAAAAGGAGCAACTAGTAACACTTTCATAAATATAACCACATCCACTAAGTTCAGTAAATATGCTAACACTGTCGCACATAGACCTTATTCATAGTCTGTCCTCTCAGAGATAAGCATGTACAGATATATAGATATCTGCAGCCTGCAAAGTGTTTTGGTAGAACTCTTCTTAGTTTGGTAATTTCTTTTAGATGTTTATCCTTCTCTCTTCTAGAGCAGATATTGCCGAAAAAATCATCTTGCTCTTGAAGATAAAAGTGGGACAGTGATGATACAAGTGATAAAGATACAAGGTGGATAAGATACTAAAAGACATCCAAATACCAAGCAAATATAGAGCACTCCAATGATACATTCATGATCTACACACAGTTGCAGGAACTGAGGCTACTTATGATGCTGCCAAGCAGTAGCAAAGACAAATTAACAAGATTTTGGTCTTTTTCTCAGCTGTTCATAATGCTTGGGTGACAGCCAGATGTCAGAAATCAGTTCAGCTTCACATTAATGACAATGGAAAAATGAGCAGTGACAGATACGGGCAGCAAAACTACACCTTGAAAAGACAGCCCAAAGTTGGAAGATGGAGGCGCTTATGCTGAAAATAAAGAAGAAGCTGTAATTCAGGAAGAAGCAAACTAGATACTGCTTATTTTCTACCTTCTGAAAGAATTAAAAAATTAGTGTATTTGTGGGATTGAAAACTAAGTATTATCTGCATTAGATCTTAGATACAGTTTCACCTCTGTATTGCACCAGGGCAGGGAAACAATATGTTCTTCCAGATTCCACGGAGTTAAAAAATCCAAATGCAAAAAATCTGCACAATCAAAATACAAAACCAAAGTTCAACCATTGTTAAGGAAACTTCCCAGTCTGACCGTTCAGGAGCCACTCTGGAAGTCACACTTACACCACCTGAGCTGGGAACAAGGCCCTTTCACAGTTACACACCCCACACTCAGACAGTCAGACCAGGTTGCCTTACCAGCTCTACCCCAGGTATCCCATTGCAGAGTCTCAGACATCCAAACAAGCTGAGCTGGGTGCCTCTGAAGAGGGACTCTGAACAAAGAAAACCCTGTGCTTTTATACCTCACAGACCAAGTATGTGAAAGTCACAGAATCACAGAATATTCTGAGTTGGAAGGGATCCACAAGGATCATCGAGTCCAACTCTTAACACTGTCTCCCTGGCAGGAATCGAACCCAGGTCTCCCACACACCAGGTGGGGACACTTACCACTGTACTAAAGTGGAAGTCCCTCTCTTCTTCCTGAGTGGCCAGCTCCTGCTGTGTCTCTGAGTTTCTGGTCCCCCTGGTCAAGCCACAGGTTCCTGTGCTCTTATGCACACCGTTGGCAGTTCACGCCCCCTTGCCTGGGGCTCTTGGACACCCAGAGCTCAATCTGCACCTCACAACGCAGCTACACATACAGCTAGGTGCACTGAATGTATTCTTCATCACTATCTTAGGATAAAATGGACATAAAACTAGTTATTACTCTCCATTAAATATAGTTCAAATGTAGATTTCTACATTTGATTACTTGGCCACATGGGAGAGGGAGATAAGACAGTCTTTCCACCAAAACTTTCATGAAAAACGCTATTAAGAAAAGCACATTCAAGATTGAAATTAAATTCTAATTGTAAAATTAAGAACTGAAACAATTTTGATTTAAATTAAACATAAAACTTTGCAAATGAAGACCAGCATACTGAGGCTTGTGTCTTCATATATTAAAGGAGCATGTTTATCCACAAAAGCTTTTCAAAACCCTTTTTCAACTGTCATTTTTGACACCTGCTTATAACTCAGTATCACACTGACTGAAAGCTTGAATCTAAAATGCTCCAAGAAAAATATAAGCTTTGAGAAGTGTTGTTTAAATTGTTCATTTTCTCCATACTCAATATTCTCTTCAGCTACCTGAAGCGTAAATCAGTCCAAATATCCTAGCAGAGTATGTTGGAAAAATGACGTCTTTTTAATGAAAATAAACAAAGATTGATGTTGAAAATATGTTGAAAATAATAACAAAGGTTCTTGAAGTGGTGTAGACCAGCAAACTTGAGGAAAATGAGCATAACAGCTAGGCACCTCCTCAAGAACAGTTCCCTTTGCTATGCAGCTGCTAGTCCCTGATGCTGCAACAGTGACAAGGAATGATTCTGAGACAAAAAGGTTTCCTGATATATGTGACCTTGCTTCTCTGCATACAGCCATTTTACCTAACCAAGCAACAAGATTTTCAATATAACAATAATTACCATGCCTGTATAAAACTAAGATGACAGCACAGCTTAAAACACTAAATTCAAGGGCTCACACTTCACTTACTACAATGAAAAGAATGTAATAAAAAGAGTAAAATATTACAGTGTCAACACTTACTCAAACACACTAAGAATTAACATCAAAGCATCACTGGATATATATTGACTATATTTTTTTTGACCCATACAGCAATATGAAAGACTGCAGATCCAGACAAAAGCAATGTTTTTGAGTACATCCTAACTACAGGTATAGCCAAATGCACATATAAAAAATACAGAATCTAGTTTGCAAAACAGAGATATTTTGTTGATTAGTGTAAAAATCCATATTTAAACCATGAGGATCTGACAATAATACTAATAACATTTTGTAATTTTAGTAAAAAATAGAATTTGTTTAACATTATCTTGGAGCTAAAACAAAGAATACAGCTTTTCAATGTTTATTTTTCAGAAATCAGAATTTTTCATCATATCCGCACTGAAAAGTCAGCAACCGTAACAGACTAATAATTTTTCGTATGATAGCAACTATATGTTAAGTGTACTTCAAGTATTTCTTTTATAATCTAGAAAGTGTTCATAAACCATACCTAGAAAGGGAGAAGAAAGATATGAGCTAGTAGCGTCCAGAAGAATCCCCATATAACATACAGCTAGCCATTATGATTAAATGAATATCTTAGCTTTGTTAATACATAGATTAAGTTTCCTAAGAGTTGAGAAAGGCAGATTAAAGAACCCTAAATGGTTAAAAAATCAGTCCTACAGACAAGTCATGGAGAGAGCACAGATTAACAAACAGCCACGATGAATTCACCCAGAATGTGCACCAAGAAAGCTGAAATTGAATGATTTGCTCATTTTCTCTAATTCAAATGTAATTCAGAATACTAGAAGTTAGAAGCTCAAGATTCTTGACGTTTTAGTGAGAAAAACAGGTACCTTCAAAAGTGACTCTTAACGTTTGAGTAGATTTCCTAAAATTAGATGGTTGGAAGTGATCTCCCAGTGGAATGGTCTGCCCAGGGAGGTGGTGGAGTCACCATCCCTGGAGGTGTTTAGGAAAAGACTCAGTGAGGACCTCAGTGACATAGTCTAGATGGTGGGAGGCTTGGATGGATGGAGCATGGTGCCCGTGGTTCCACACATGTGGGCCTGATCCCTGGGTGGGTGTTCACTTGGAAGTTAGACTAGATGATCCTGTGGGTCCCTTCCAACTCATAATAACCTGTGAACCTGTAAATACAGGACTGTCCTCTCTCTTAGCCAAAATGCTACCAGCCTTGCTTCCTAACATATGACAAGTAGGTGTACTGATCGATAGGAAACTCAATATGAGCCAGCAGTGTGCCCAGGTGGCTAAGAAGGCTAATGGCATCCTGGCCTGCATCAGGAACAGTNAGGTTGGTGTTATGCTCTGGGATGTGCTCTCGGTCTCTGTACGGGTGTTAAGGTGGTGAGTTGGACTAGATGATCCTTGTGGGTCCCTTCCAACTCATAATATTCTGTGTGTGATTCTGTGTGAAGTATACGAAAGGCATTTTGTTATTTGTTTGCATTTTTCTTGGTAAAACACAATATTTTGCTTTGAAAAGCTCTTCCCTCACCATTGCAGCATCACCACTGCTCAGTGCCAAGCATGGGGAAGGAGAATTTTAATAGGTTCCAAATAGAGCGCACTTTCTGGTTAGTGCTGAAGATCATGGAATCACAGAATGGTTTGGGTTGAAACAGACATTAAAGGTCATCTAGTTTCAAACTGCTTGCTATGGGCAGGGACGCCTTCCACAAGATCAGGCTACTAAGAGCCCCACCTAACCTAGCCTCAAACACTCTCAGGGATGGAGCATTTACAGCTTCTCTGGGCAACCTGTTCCAGTGTCTCACCATCCTCACAGCAAAGAATTTCTTCCTAATTTCTAGTATCTAGTCTAAACCTATACTCTTTCATTTTGAAGCCATTCCCTTTTGTCCTGTCAGTACATGTAAATAGTCTCTCTTCGGCTCTTTGTAGGCTCCATTCAGGTACTGAGATTAGCTCAGCTGGTAGGAGCATGGTGTTAACAATCATCAAAGTCAGAGGTTTAATCCCTGTATGGGCCATTCACTTGGCCCATACAGGGACTTGATGATCCATCTGTGTCCCTTCCAACTCAGAATACATAGATAGTTACACAGTGTATCCTACTGGAAGGCCACAATGAGGTCACATTGAAGCCTCCTCTTTTTCCGGCTGAAAAATCTCAATTCTCTTAGCCTTTCCTCATAGGAGAGTTACTCCCTAATCATCAGTCATGTAAGATCGATGTCCTTCCTATGCTGGGGACCCCCATCACATCTCTGTCAGAAGGAAGCTGAGCTGAGTTTCCATTTCAAAATACAAATTAGTTGCTAACATTTAGAGATCAAGAAAATGCCTAGGAAATCACCAAGGGAATTATGACAGCAATATTTTCCTTTCACCATGTAAGAAATGTATTACAGGTTTTAATTGTGGAAAACTTACTCCAGCTTGGAAACACTCAAACCCCTCCTAATTCCTTCAAATATTAAATCTTTCCACCAAGATATTCTGCAAATGCAACTAGAAGACTAATTGTAATGTAACCTGAAGTATCACAATTCCACACAAAACACAAAAGTAAATATGTCTCATAGGAATTAAATAGTGCAGAAAGCATTATAACTGCAAAAATGCAGATACACCAAAATCACCAAAAGAGATATTGCAGATTGACTGCCAGCTCTCATCCTGTGGAAAATCCAAGGTAATCCACAGAACACAGAACTTGAAAGGACTCAATTAACTTTTTATTTCAGTGTGATCTCAACCAAGTTGCATCAGCTTGCACATAGCAGATAGATTGCCTGCAGAATAACTGGACTTGAGGGCTGACGGAGGCAGTAGGGGTGCAATATAACCCCCCCTGTAATCCAGGAGGAGATAGTTAGAGACTTGCTGAGCGGCTTGGATCCTTGTGGGTCCCTTCCAACTCATAATATTCTGTGATTCTGTGATTCTGTGATTCTGTGACATGAGCACACCAGCTGACCCAAACTGACCAAAGGGATATTCCTTACCGTAGTATGTCAGATCAGATATAAAAGCTAAGGAAGGGGGTGCATGCATTGTTTCCAATGCCTGCCTTCTAAGAGCTGTCACATGTGTAGAGGCCCAGCTTCCCCAAATGTGGATGGGCACTGCTACTGATAGGAAGTATAGATTAGTTCCTTTGCTTTGCTTCTGCACTGTGCCTTGTTTATATTAAACTGCCTTATCCCAACCCACACTTCATATATGATCTTATTCAGGAGAGAGCAACCATTTGGACCCTTTGAACTCTGGTGGGGTAAACCTGTTACAACAACTAAATTGTTACTAAAAAGAAAGAAGATGAAAAAAATATGCACATTACATTCCAGTGTGAGTTTAGCTAGCACTCAAGTACTAAAACGGCCTGTCTTCTGTCTTCCACTGTGACCCTGCAGGATCATCTCTCTTTTACTTCTTAATAAGAGCACTTCCAATACAGGACTGAGAGGCCTATGCCCAACCACAAAACAGCTGAAGGATTCACATGGTCGGGAGCACAGTCATGTCTCCACCATTTCCAAAGTGCAGATAGGAAACGAAGTCTGTGACCACTCAGGTGAATGCCCAAGGTATTAAGATCACAAAACGTTTGTGAACTTTAATAATTCTTATTAGAATTATTCCCCTTTACGTGTGGCTATCTCCTTCAGAAGAGAAACTGTCAAACTGGTTGCTGCACTTCCCACAGTAATGGCACACTTGGATTTTTATCGTTGTCCCACTCAGTTGTTACACATGATGGCTTGGTGCAAGCAGGACATCAACACAGGTCATGGGATAGCCTGCCTGCTGTATCCTCTTCCAGAAGGTGGCAAATGTTCCCAAGCACAGAAGGAATCTAAAGGCTGATTGGATGTAATGCCTGATCCTGGATCAAAGTTCCGGCTACTAAACAATAGGTAATAAAAAAGAGTACTACAGCCATACCTCCGTGCATTGCGCTTCCTCCATCGCGGCCTCACCAAACTGCGAAAATTTTCCCCACAAATCTGCCTCAGTGATTCACAGAGTGATTCGCAGAGTGATTTGCGAAGCTTCCCAGTTGATGGATGTGCAGTGCCTCTGTTTTGCTGAGGTGCAATGCCAGTGCGCCCTGTGGGGCGAGACTGGTACGGGGCAGGTGGGCGGTGCCTCCTGCTTGCTGGGGGCAGCCACAGATCAGTCCCTTATGAGTGTTGTGGAGGTTCAGTGGCATTTATAGTCCCGCAGTGCCATGCCATGGTCCCTGCCAGGGTCCTGTGT
This sequence comes from Pitta sordida, assembly GCA_013390025.1. Lineage (NCBI taxonomy): Eukaryota > Metazoa > Chordata > Aves > Passeriformes > Pittidae > Pitta > Pitta sordida. The sequence goes on along the minus strand of WEKX01004047.1, from coordinate 13,654 downwards.
GTCTCCCTGTGCGGTCCCTACCATGGAAGGCTTACACTCCCTTATGAGTGCTGCAGAGGTTCCGTGGCATTCATACATCATCCCACAGCACCATGACGCGGTCCCTGCCTGGCTCCTGTTTGTCTCCATGCCCAGTCCCTACTGCAGAAGGCTTACGCTGCAGTATGCCCT
>WEKX01004047.1:0-12882 GCA_013390025.1 Pitta sordida | reverse complement strand
GTGATTCTGTGATTCTGTGACATGAGCACACCAGCTGACCCAAACTGACCAAAGGGATATTCCTTACCGTAGTATGTCAGATCAGATATAAAAGCTAAGGAAGGGGGTGCATGCATTGTTTCCAATGCCTGCCTTCTAAGAGCTGTCACATGTGTAGAGGCCCAGCTTCCCCAAATGTGGATGGGCACTGCTACTGATAGGAAGTATAGATTAGTTCCTTTGCTTTGCTTCTGCACTGTGCCTTGTTTATATTAAACTGCCTTATCCCAACCCACACTTCATATATGATCTTATTCAGGAGAGAGCAACCATTTGGACCCTTTGAACTCTGGTGGGGTAAACCTGTTACGACAACTAAATTGTTACTAAAAAGAAAGAAGATGAAAAAAATATGCACATTACATTCCAGTGTGAGTTTAGCTAGCACTCAAGTACTAAAACGGCCTGTCTTCTGTCTTCCACTGTGACCCTGCAGGATCATCTCTCTTTTACTTCTTAATAAGAGCACTTCCAATACAGGACTGAGAGGCCTATGCCCAACCACAAAACAGCTGAAGGATTCACATGATCGGGAGCACAGTCATGTCTCCACCATTTCCAAAGTGCAGATAGGAAACGAAGTCTGTGACCACTCAGGTGAATGCCCAAGGTATTAAGATCACAAAACGTTTGTGAACTTTAATAATTCTTATTAGAATTATTCCCCTTTACATGTGGCTATCTCCTTCAGAAGAGAAACTGTCAAACTGGTTGCTGCACTTCCCACAGTAATGGCACACTTGGATTTTTATCGTTGTCCCACTCAGTTGTTACACATGATGGCTTGGTGCAAGCAGGACATCAACACAGGTCATGGAATAGCCTGCCTGCTGTATCCTCTTCCAGAAGGTGGCAAATGTTCCCAAGCACAGAAGGAATCTAAAGGCTGATTGGATGTAATGCCTGATCCTGGATCAAAGTTCCAGCTACTAAACAATAGGTAAAAAAGAGTACTACAGCCATACCTCCTTGCATTGCGCTTCCTCCATCGCGACCTCACCAAACTGTGAAAATTTTCCCCACAAATCTGCCTCAGTGATTCACAGAGTGATTCGCAGAGTGATTTGCGAAGCTTCCCAGTTGATGGATGTGCAGTGCCTCTGTTTTGCTGAGGTGCAATGCCAGTGCGCCCTGTGGGGCGAGACTGGTACGGGGCAGGTGGGCGGTGCCTCCTGCTTGCTGGGGGCAGCCACAGATCAGTCCCTTATGAGTGTTGTGGAGGTTCAGTGGCATTTATAGTCCCGCAGTGCCATGCCATGGTCCCTGCCAGGGTCCTGTGTGTCTCCCTGTGCGGTCCCTACCATGGAAGGCTTACACTCCCTTATGAGTGCTGCAGAGGTTCCGTGGCATTCATACATCATCCCACAGCACCATGACGCGGTCCCTGCCTGGCTCCTGTTTGTCTCCATGCCCAGTCCCTACTGCAGAAGGCTTACGCTGCAGTATGCCCTAGGGCGTGATGGGTGTTTTAGTCCCACGCAGCGGAGCATCAGTGCTGCCTGCCCACGGTATGCCCTGGGCAGCTGCCAAGACGAAGTGCAGCGCTGCCACACATACGGCCAGAGCTGCCACTACCGCACTTGGGACTGGCAGATGTACGTATTGTAACCGCCGCAGTTAAAGAGAAAGAAACACCAACACTGACACCACCCCCCGCCATAAGGGGTCCTGGGTGTCACAGTGATGCAAATTTAATGTTTCCCAGGCTCCAAGAGCACTGGTGGCATGGACCCATGCCGAACCAAGCCCGGGGACATCCACCAACCCCCTTCCCCACCATGGCCCTGGAGCATCACCACCACGGAGGCATTGCAAGCATATGCGGTGGCAACTGCCCAGCAGCAGCTGTAGAAGCAGCAGTGTGGCAGAAGAAAAGCCTAGGGATTCTCCAGGGGTCTCACCAGGAAGAGAGGGCTCAGAAATGCTTCCTCTTGTGCCCCTGTGCTGTGAGAGCCCCAGTGTTCCTGATTGGCAGGGGGTGGAGCAATGGGCATGGCCTATACGCATATCCGTGACTGTTCGTGGATTAGATGATTCACAAAGCCCCCGGGAGATCCATTCATTCTTGAAGACTATGAAGGTATGACTGTATATCACACATTGTTAGTTTACTTAAATTATCTATGTAAACTATCAGCTTTGTAACCAAATTTCTCACCTGCTGACAAGAACATCTTTGAAGCATAGCAGGGTACACAGAAACCAGACACATCTTGAGATACCGTCAATAAGCACAAAACCAATGAGCTATAATGGTAACTTATTGTCTGAAAGCATAAAAAGAAGTCTGGGAAAAGGGGAAAATATTCTGAAAAAGTAACAATTGGGAATTGTCGCTGGTTACTCTAATTGCAAGAACAGGAAAACAGGCTGGAAAAAATATTTGGGTCGATTCCTTTTGTCCTCCCACTTCTGGGATGATTTGGATCCCCTTCTAAGATGGGCTAGTTCTCCCCTCTGGGATGATTTGGTCTCTTCTGAAATATGATTAACAGGCTTTGTGCCATATATATATATACATATTAGTAATCTGTCATATTTGCTGTTATACTATCGATAAGTTTGCTTCCAGTTCTAAGTTTGTAACAGTACATAATATTTCATAGATATATTTGATTGCTATTATGATTGTTGTTATTATTGATCACTGCTATACTACTGATTGCTGATAATTTGTAATAGGTGGATGCCTATTTTCTTTATTAATCGTAGGTATACTTGTTAGTGTTTACTTCCGTGACATTTGTGATAACCTCTAATAAAGTCAAGGTTTAAAGGATAAAGCCTCTATGAGTTGCAAATACACAAATGTGATCTCTACACATCCCCAGGCCAGACAACCTTTAGGCTGTGACAAGCTGAGTGGAATGGTTTTCCTCTTCCATTTTTCTATTACGCTGACAAACAAAAAAAAATCTATTATTCACTGTCACTATAATAGCGATTTGAGGTGACCAGATACTGCAGTGATAGGCTTGTATGAAACTCAGAATAATTGAAAGCTTCTGCTTTTCACTCTCCTGAGGAATGAAAATTAACCCTTTTCACTTTTCCACTTTGTGTAAGACTCATAAATTTATCTTCATATTTGAACTTCCCAACAGAGTTTTGACAAAAGGATGAGATACAGAAATAGAACTAGTGCCTTTAATGAAAATCTGACTCATATATATACCTGGTTGGGTCTGTTACTTCAGTGATTTTACAGTTGTAAGTTTAAAAGACTGAGTGTTAATTAATAGATGTGGACTCCTCTGTAGCCATCTATTTTTAATTCCATCAGAGAAGCTTAGTGTTAAACGTGTGATGGAAAAAATGTTAGTCAGAGGAAAGCAGATGGGACAACTAATTTTGCTTTCACAGTGTTTACACAATGATGAATTTTTTTTAACTCTCACAGCAGAAAAACAAGAATACCCTGCTCGCATATAGCAGTATTAATTAGTAGGCCTTAGACAACAAATGGCTAAGTTCTGATCTGGTTTTATCTAGATAGCCTGGCAATAGAATGCGCCAGTAAAAGTATATACAGTCAGGTCTCCTATACCACAGTAGGGCGGGTCTTCCCCTTGTGCATGAAGCCTGCTTTCCGTGTTGATTGGCAGCTCATTAATATGCAAATTTGCCCCACACCCTTACACGCCCCTCGGTGCTCCAGAACTGTTTTACCACTGCCTGTGTGTCAGTGTTTGCATCGGTGTTTCCCAGCACCCATGGCCACCCCAAGCCAGGAAAATTCCCTTTTCCACTTGGCCAGGAACACTGGTGTGAGGGAGCCACCCGCGCCGCTGTCCTGGTGTCTCTCCAGGTGGGTAGACGTGGTCTCTCCATACTTGGGGTAGCTGAGTATGTCTTGGAGAGTCATTCAAGAAACTCTCAGATAGCATGTCTAACCTGAGAGTGTGTAAATCTTTCATCACTGCATGATGCCTCCTCTCCTGGAGGGGGCAGGCGCCCAGCTATGCCCGGAGTGGAGCCACTGCCATGCCCGCCCTGCCCGTCCCGCCTGGGAGCAGGGGAGCTGCCACCACCTTGGCTGGACCAGGAGCCAGGGGGCCGCCGCCGTGCCCGCTCCGCTGGGAGTGGAGCTGCCATGGTGGCTGTTTGGGTTGATTTGCATATTCATGACTGCCTAATTGAATGTTCATGTGTGCCAGGTCACACATGTGCAGTTGTGAAAAGAGGCCTCCTTCATCGCTCAAAAATCATGCTGCTAAGATGTGAAGCCACAATATGGGGGGGTGCAAAGTGGAAGAGGGCCAACTGTATCTGCATCTGGTGCCAGTAGCCCCCAAGCTACTGCCCAGTACCTGAATACACTTGTGTGTCCTTCCAGAACTTCCTGCTCCCTGGGTGTACGTGTGAGTGGCACACACAACAAAAAGTACATTTCACAACTTGTAATTCCTTATGAGTATAGGCAGGCAAAGAGTATGAATGAACAGGAAGCCCAGCTCAGATTGTACCAACAAGACACAGAACTAAACAAAATACATAAGCCATAGAATAATGTTGAATCTGTCCTGAATTACCTAACCCCAGAATGGGAAGCTGCATATCTCTACCCGTGGTGTTTTATGCCTATGAAGAAGGAGAGGTCAGTGACCTAATAACAACCACAAAATAACCTGGTTTTGTATATAAAGCAGGAATTTCTACACTGGTCTGCACCATGCTCTGCTGAGGTGTTTGCTTCCTTGGGACTGCAGTTCATTGTATAAACTCATGGGGGTCCAAAAGAGAAGAAGAAGAAATGAACCAAAACTGGTGCCCGGAAGTGGAGGAAGAAAACTTCCAAACAGTATTAATGAACAACCCAATCAAAAAGATTTGTCTGTTGTATCAATAGAAATGAAAAATAAATGGAAAAACATGAATGAAGTTCCCTCATTTTTGACTTTCAAGAACAGTAGAAGCAAGTTCATGACTTCTGGAGAAGTGAAACAAGAAATGTATTAACTTCTGGAATATTATGATTTAATTTATGAATTGTCAGAGCTCCTGCCTCAGTTTTTCACCTATTTGCAATTAATTAAGAGACAAACTGCACTTTTTATTTCTTTATAAATATTGTTCCAGTTTATATTATAAATGTGTTCTTGAAACCTGATTTCCAGCTTTAGGGCAACATAAATTACATGAGATTTTCTTAAAATCTTTCAGTGGCTGAGCATAATTTTAAGGGAATTTCAGATTTCAAAAAAATTAAACTTTCTTCAAAGTTCCCAAAACAGAGCTTTATGAGCTATCCAAAATACCTCGGTGATTAAAATAATAACCCTTAACATTTTAAAGCATCAGAAATGCATACTTCTGCTCTACATATTATTGCCACTAAATGGAGATAGAATAGATATATTCAATGCTGCTACTCCACAGATGCAAAGGAAAAGCTGTTAACAAATACAGTCATACCTCTGGATCCACAGGTTTTGGATCTCTGTGGGTTTCCGTGAAACATTAAATCCACGAATGTGGGTGTGCCATTAACATGGCAAATTATTGCCATGAATATGGCAACTTTGTAACAATGCAAAATCCCAGTGCCCCTTACAGCAGTTGGGGGGACATCGGAATAGGAGTTTTTTCCCTTTAACTGTGTCAGCTCCACTGGTCCTGGGGACAGGAATTCCCCAGCTGAATTCCACAGGCGCAGCACTGTGGAGGTGCTTTCCCTGGGGATGTGCATATCACCAGGTGCACCGGGCACGGGGCACACAGCCCCTGGGGACAGCACAGTAATTAGTGTTTGCATCAGCATCACCTTCCAGGACTGTAGTTATGAAAACAGTAACACAGACACACACATGCACACAGGCTCCTGTGATGGCTGGGCTGGCAGTCCAGGCCACCTGTTATGGTGGGACGGAACCATGCCATGCAGCACGTTACAGCAGACTTCTCATCTCCTGGCAGGGGTGATCTGGCAGTCCAGGCTGCCTGATGTGGTTGGACGGGACCTCACTGTGCAGCATGTTACAGTAGACTTCCCTGCTCCTGGCATGACTGGACTGGCAGTCCAGGCCACCTGCCACAGGGGAATGGGACCGCACAGTGCCGTGTTCTACAGTACAAGACTTCCCCACTCCTGGGGAGGGTGGGTGAGCGGCCCAGGCCGTCTACCATGTGAGAACAGCACCACACAGTGCTGCAGAACTGTACACCACTGACAACTGCCTCCAAACACATGAGGATACTGGGCTTTACTTGGTGCACCAACGTCCTGAAACTACACTCAGGAGAACTTACAGGTGAACAGTAAAAAAGAAAAAATCTGTTATCCCTTTGTGATATCCACAAATACGTATGTGTACCTTTTTGCATGTCATGTCCTGGCACTATATAGCATGAAAAGATCTACTTACACTTCAAAAGCAAGATTGAATGATATTTGCTGAATGAGAATGAAGCGTCATATCCTCACCTGCTCAAGTTTTATTATGGCTTTAAATATTTAAGGGAGGTTGTTTTATTCTCTGAACTACATGCTTCTGTCACTGCTATCTAATAGAATTTTGTCTTTCCTAAATTACTTTTGTATATTAAGATTTAAGAAATCATAGCTATAGAACAAAAGAGACTTCCACTGCTGATAAACTCAATTTTAAAGTGTGTCAAATGCCTTAAAACCCTGGAAGTTTCAACCATTTTGTCCAAGTACAATAGGTGTTACATGTCTCACACAGTAATGTATTGTTTACTGCTTTTGTACTCTTTGTAGCCAGGACTACATTTCTACCCTGCCTAGAACACTGGGACCTCATTTTTAATTGGACTTTCTTGGTAGTATCACCAATACTGAAGAGAGTATACACTACAGAGAGCTCCAAACACTTCCAATATTAACAAGAGATGTGATATTTCTGAAGAGAACAAATGTCGTAGGTCACAGTGATGAATGTATAAAAATGTTGTTTAAAAATATTATAGTTACTTCAAGGTCCTTACATGAGGTATAACCTTATAATAAAACCTGAAAAATGAAAGCTGTCAGGGATGGATTATAAAGAATACAGCAGATTAGGGATCTGTAAAATCATGGGGCAGTAGCAGAGCAACAAGTAGCGTTCTCCACTTTGGACATAACAACCCCATGCATTGCTATCGACTGGGGAATGAGTGGCTGGAAAGGCATCAAATGGAGAGGGATTTAGGAGTAATGATTGACAGGAAATTCAATATGAGCCATCAGTGTGTCCAGTTGGCTAAGGAGGCCAATGGCATCCTGGCCTGTATCAGGAGCAATGTGGTCAGTCGGACTAGGGAAGTTATCCTTCTCCTTTACTTGGCGCTCGTCAGACCACATCTTGAGTTCTGTGCCCAGTTCTGGGCTTCCCAGTTTAAGAAGGATGTTGAGCTGCTTGAGAGGGTCCAGAGAAGGGCAACAGGGATGGTGAAAGGACTGGAGGACAAGTCCTATGGGGAGCGACTACGAGAACTGGGGTTGTTCAGCCAGGAGAAGAGGAGGTTCAGAGGTGATCTAATTGCTGTTTACAACTACCTGAGGGAAGGTTGTGGCCAGGTGGGTGTGAATCTCTTCTCTCAGGCTGATGACACCAGAATGAGAGGACAATGCCTCAAGCTACACCAGGGGATGTTTAGACTGAATGTTAGGAAGAGGTTTCTCACAGAAAGTGATCGCTCATTGGAATGGTCACCATCCCTGGAGGTGTTTAAGAGAAGACTGGATGAGGAGCTCAGTGACATGGTCTATTTGGTGGGAGGCTTGGATGGATGGAGCGTGGTGCCCATGGTTCCACGCTTGTGGGCCTGGTCCCTGGGTGGCCGTTCGCTTGGAAGTTGGACTAGATGATCCTGTGAGTCCCTTCCAACTCAGAATAACCTGTGAGCATGTGAAACCTGTTGAATATAAAGTGTGAAGATAGAAGGGCTTTATTTGCTCTTACAAGTGTGAAGGTACATAATTTTCTTCAGATATATTACAGTCAGCTCCCGGTTATCGTGGGTGCATGGGTCCGGACTGACACTGTGAACTCAGCTAATTGCAAAGAGAGAGAACTCATGAATATGTAATTAAGCCCCGGCCATCACCAGCTCCCCACTATTGATTAAGTGCTTCTGACACATCCACAAACATCTCCTGGATTAAAAACAAAGTACATAGTGCTGCCTTACAGCAGCTTTAATTTGGGTGATCACTCCCTCTCTGCCTCCGTGGCAGCCCCAGGGGCCCCCACTTCCCCCACCACTCCCCTTTGCCCAGAAGTGGTAGCATGGCCCTGCTGCCTCCATGTCTCCTGCCTGGGACCAGTCATAGCTCCAGGGTGATGGCAGAGGTCCCATTTTCCCTTAAATCACCTCTCTGTGCCCACAGGCAGCAGCTGCCATACCACTGTCATGGTAAGAAGTGGCGGCCAAGCCATCACCACCTCCCTGGGCCACAGGAGGCAGCTTGGAACAAAGGGAACACAGGCAAGGGGGTGAGCCGAGCCAAGCATTGCCAAAGGAGCCAGAGCTGCAGCTGAACCCAGCTGAGCCGATGTTTGCTATGAGGCAAACTGAACTGTCCAGCCTAGCACTACTTTCATCTGCAAGAGAGCTCAGACATTACCTCTGTTTGCAGTAGCGAGCCGGCAGCTCCAAACGGAAGGAGCTGGGCGGGCACCCCCCACTGATCGCAGCCCTGCCACCCTCTCCCCCACCTGCGGCCAGCACAGCGGCCCCGACAAAGTGTAGTAGCACACGGGACCAGCACTAAGTCCCAGTGTGGCTGTCAGGGGCTGCGTCAGCCCATGCTTGGTGCCAGCGGCACAGTGTAGCTTGGTATGATCCCTCACAATCCTGCGGCAGCATTGGGCCGCCTGCAGGAGAGAGGGAGCCCACTCCGGCTGCAGGTGAAGCAGAGCTGCTTGCCCCGTGTGGTAGATACTGCATGCAGTGCCCATAAAGAATACTTCCCAAAGTCCCAGAAGAGCCTAGCATGGCTTTTCACCTGCTTTATACCTACTTCTAGTTATTGTATTTTCTTTGGCAAGAGGGAAAACAATCAAGAGCAAATGCCTCATCCCAGAAGGTCCTATTAACTAGAGCACCACACCCAGCACATGATATTTAAACTGGGTTTCAGAAATGCATAAGAAACCTTCCAAAAAACATTGCAAGTTATTTTTATTCTGTCCTTAACCTTCACTGCACCATAAGGCCAGTTAAAGTCCATTTCAAAATGAAGATGATTCATGCTCCAGTTCCCTTATCAAAGAAATACTTTGACTGAAGCTGTAATTTGCTACTGACAATGATGAGGGCAGGAATACCATTGGCAAAGATCTTCCTATGAAATTTAGGATATATCTGGATTAATGGAACCATTCTTGCTCTCTTAGTTATTATTTCTCATTTTCTGGAAACGCTGTTATACATTAAAGCAGTCTTTGTTATTAATAAAACGAAACCAACTTTTTCCTTACAGAAGTTAGCAATTGTACTCATCAGGAGACTGACAGCACAAGTTCTAAACACATTCCTACATCATTTTTAGCAGACACAACTTCCAGCAGATGACATTCAAATTCACAATAGCAAAGCAGATAGTTATACTGAACATCGTTTCCTAAATATAGCCTTAAGTACACACTGTGCAGGAAATAGGATGTGTTTGGGCAGGAAATTCTGAGATGCTTCATTTAAGGAATGTGTTAAGGAAGAAATGTCACCTCTATTACAGTATTTTGTAAGTCCAAGGACACAGCTAGTACTGAGAAGTTTTTCTTGCAATAAAACAAATACTGCAAGTGAAACAGGATGGATTTCTGACTTAATGTATACATTGTGAATCCATATACACATCCCTTCCCTAAGCATAGTTTAGTTTCTTCCTGAGGAAGCAGTGGAATATATGTAACGTATCACAATGATGAATTTAGCAGAACATTTTGTAGGCTACCTGATCAAGCAGCTGATCTGCATCTTGAAGAGAGAGCACTTAATTTAAAGCATTCTCACACTGTTACTTAGAAATGCAAAGGGACATTTTGGTACACTCACTATTTGGTGCTATTTCTACCTCCCCAGCTGAAAGGAGGGGGAGGGGGGGAGCTTTTTACATAAAAGTCACTACCATAGGGACTACTTATGTATTATCAAGTAACACCATCTTGATGTTAAATATATATACAATGTAAAGGTATTAGCCACAATATCTAAATATAAATTAGAATTAGCACTTTATGTGTCTTAAAAACAGTATCCACTTAATGTTATTTTATGCCCTAAAATCATCCTCTGTCATGCTGTAACTTTGTATACAGGCATTACTGAATTCTGTGTACAGTGTTTAACCTCATTCAATGTATTCTTTTTAGTACATACTGATTCCTATTGCAGTGAACTTATGTGAACAATTGTCTTTTATGAGAAACACTTAACAATAAAAGCGTAAAAGAAAAGCAACCATATGCTACAGCTAGAATATAGTAGAATCTGCTACTTCAGAAAAACAATATGCCATGGCCAGCAATTGTAAATAAGTGGTTAATAAAGGTGACTTCTAAGAGGAGGTAAGATGTGTAAATAATGTAAGTGAAGCCAAATTGCGCCTGCTTGATGCTTGTCTCCCTTACAGCTGGTACAGAGTGCCCACTCTCCTATCTGTCTTGAAAGAGATACAGTTATACCCTATCCTTCTAGAGGAAAGGGACAGGCCAAGGCTGTCACGAAACACTAAACTCGCAAAGAACTGCAGGTCGTTAATATGCATGCAAGCCATGCCCATTGCTCCACCCCCCCAGCACTCCGAAGCACTGTGGACGATTCTCTGCTCCTTCCCATAGTCTGTCTCAGCACAGGCGAGCAAAGGGAGCCGTTTCTGAGTGGCTATTGTGACCGTGTGTGCTCGTAGCCCAAACCCCACGCCGCTCCCCTCCCAGTCCCCTGGCCCGGCCCAGACCTGGTGCTCGCACTGGCCCCAGGGGCCCCGCGCCAGCCCGCGCGTGCTCACCCTGCCTCCGCAGTGGGGAAGGGGCNGTGGGGCAAGTCTCCCCGTTCAGGGACCAGGAGCACAGTGCCGCCATTGTGAGCCCCCTCCCCGCAGGGCGGGGTAAGTCCCACCCCACAGGCACCGCGGCACCGCCCCTCAGCAGAGCAGAGCAACTGTGCATGTGTCGGCCAGCTAAACTCGCAGACCGCAGAATCATAATTGCGAAAAATTTGCTTCGCAAATGGGCGGGGTCGTAATGGAGAGGTCGCGATGCAGTGGGGATTCACTGAATATCCATTGGGGAGATAAAATCTATAAATACAGACAACACCACTCTGACAGGTAAAATATCATAACAGACCTATTAATGTACTCATAGGTACACTAGTCTAGTTTAACTTTAACAGCCAAGTCCTATTCCATTCCTATATGCATCCAGAGTAATTACTGGAATATAGATAAATTTTAATTCTGGTAGATTTGTACTGATTTGAAGAATCAGAAACTGACAAATTTAGTGTGTTAGGTAAGGGCATAGAGATTTAGGGATTTTAGTGAATTAGTGAATATTTAGTGAATTTCTAGTGAATTTTAGAAGGATTAGTAGACTTTAGGATCATTCAGAAGGCCTGAGAGTTAAGGTTGAATATTAAGGGTGTCCTGCAGGCTGTGAAGGTAAACAAACGGGAATGTTAGCCAAAACACGGGAAAAGAATGAAAAACATTGGAGCTAATTGGTTGAAAAACTCATAGTAAGTGACATAATGCTGTAAAAATGAATATTCATAAGGCAATTTGCATATGGATGAGGCAAGGGGTTAAGAAGGGGTGACAACTGGGGGCGGTCCTCTTTTGGCACCTGGCAGTGGCAGAGGACACTGCTGACTCTTTTCCCTGGCTCTTAGGCCAAAAATAAACTTTTCTGTAGCATGCAAACAATTGCCTTGAGTCCTGACTGATTTTCTTCAAATCAGTACAAAGTGGTAAAAATGACATAAAGAATATGACGGCTAAACTATCCCTACTAAAGTTAGTAATGACTACAGTATACCTTAGACCTTCTATGAAGAAATAGTACATATCTTTAGTTTGTTCTCACTCTATCCACAAACAAAATTAAATAAAAAATGCTGAGGGAATTATTAACTAAAACCCCATTTATTTGCTTTCATATGCTATTTTAGTAAACATACTTCTCACGTACTTGTTCCTACCTATTGTTTCCTTATTAGAATATATGGAATTAATAGGAAGGTCAATAACATATCAATGTTACAGACACTGAAACAGAGGAAATGTCAGAAATTGCTAACCTAATCTTTAATAATGTGACAGAATAAAGAGAAAAGGTATGACATAAAATTATGTCTGTCCTCCCATTGTCTTGACAGTTAATCTACTGTAATACCTACTTCCTACCAGCTAATGTTTCCAACACGTAAAAAAAATACAGCTCTGGAATATGAAGAGGCTTAAGGGCAGAAGTGAGGGATATTACTGGAAGGGAGACTGTTTCTAATGATTAAGAACTAAAAATAACTCAAATATAATTTTATATTAGGAGAAAATAGAATCAGAGTAATGAAAACTGAACACTAGATGCTTAGCATGGAAGCACTGCACTGCTCTAGAGTGGGATTTACAAGAGTGTCACATAAGTTATTATATAAAAAGTCAGCTTTCATTTTAATTCAATTGTACTAGGTCAGATTTTGCAGAGATAAATAAGCTTTCTTTTAGTCTAAAAATATGTACAATGACTTTAAAGTACAAAGAATCTTGCTGGAGAGTATCTTGCATTGTAACGACACAGTATCCCTAATGTAGTCTCTGGGTAATAGTAGCTTAATACTGCAGGTACAGTAAGCATGATAACAAATAACTATAGGCTGGGGATGGAGTGTTTA
>WEKX01004045.1:191480-241283 GCA_013390025.1 Pitta sordida | reverse complement strand
GATGTTGAGCTGCTTGAGAGGGTCCAGAGAAGGGCGACAAGGATGGTGAAAGGACTGGAGGACAAGCCCTATGGGGAGTGGCTATGGGAACTGGGGCTGCTCAGTCTAGAGAAGAGGAGGCTCAGAGGTGACGTCATTCCTGTTCACAACTACCTGAGGGGAGGTTGCAGCCAGATGGGTGTGAATCTCTTCTCTCAGGCTGACGACACCAGAACAAGAGCACATGGCCTTAAGCTACGCCAGGGGAGGTTTAGGCTGGATGTTAGGAAGAGGTTTTTCACAGAGAGTGATCTCTCATTGGAATGGTTTGCCCAGGGAGGTGGTGGAGTCGCTGTCCCTGGAGGTGTTTAAGAGAAGACTCGATGAGTAGCTCAGTGACAAGGTTTAGTTGGTGGGAGGCTTGGATGGATGGTGGTGCCCATGGTCCCAAGCTTGTGGGCCTGATCCCTGGGTGGGCGTTCGCTTGGGAGTTGGACTAGATGATCCTGTGGGTCCTTTCCAACTCAGAATAACATGTGAACCTGTGATATACAGTATTATTAAAATAATGTTTAAAAAAATGCATATGTTTTATTAAAAAAACCCCACAAACAAAAAACCTCAAAACCCAAAACCATGCTGTTTACTCCATTGCACTCTGTTTGCTTTATGAATGTTTTACTTTCTTCCACACTTGTTTAAGGGATTTGTCCTGGCAGGGTACCAGAAACCAGTAGCCTGGCTTTCTGTATGAAGGATGAAAAAGAGTATGTATTTATAAGAGCTGCCCAAAGTATCCAAGGAAGGTGCCTTTGGCTCTCCATTTAACTGTGAAGGAGTTACTGTCCCTCTCGTGTTGAACAATATACTGCTGGTGCATTCTGAAACCCATGTTTTGTTAGTGGAAAATGATCTGCACTGAAGATATGTTCCAGTACAGAAATTTAAGAATGGACAAGCTGTACCTGTCTGCATCTTCTCAGGGGTAGACAGCTGCTTGACATTTGCTCTGAAAAGGGAATGGACTTGTCTGTGAGTTGATGTGGTGACTGGTTCAGCAGGCCCCTGAGACAGTTAAGCACAGAGTGTGTTAATGTTTGTTTTTATTAGTTTTATCTCAACCAGAATCAATTACCTCACAATGACTGTAATATACCAAAGAGAAGAGAGCTCCTAGAAGCTGGTAACAAGTTACCAGGTATTTGTTTCCAGAAGGTTGCAGACAAAGGTGATGTCAGAGAGACCTTGTGATTGCTATATTTAGGTGTGGGCACTTTGAAAACACCTGCAAATAAAAAAAAAAATCAGGATATTTATTAGTTATTGAACATTTTGTCATGGTGTAGGAATGTGAAAAAACACTCTATCTTGGCTGTGTGATCAGAGCAGTGTCCACATTTGACTTGGGGGACAACTAAAACAGCTTGGGTACAACTATGACCCTGTGGGTCCCTTCCAACTCAGAATAACCTGTGAACTACACTAGCAGACTGTGATTTCTCTGAAGAGGTGTTTTTCTGAACAGTACTCATCAGGTATGTATATATATATGTATTTGTATTTCTATATGTTCATGTAGGTATATGAAGTCATATATACAGAGCATCTAAGCTCCAAATCCAAAACCACTGCATTTTTTTTACTGCAGCTAGGAGACAGGAGAGAATGCCCTGTGAGCATCATGTCTGGAAATTTGCAGAAGCTAACAGAAAAGAGGACTATTAGTAACTCTGGGAAGATAGAAGGACTCTGCTTGCAGTAACATGACTTAAATGTTTTGGCATTCCCTTGTTTAGTATTTAATTGGGTGCAGCAGTTACTACCTGCTCCAACATGAAATGCTTTCGTAGCTCCTTTTTTACATTTTTCTGGGGGGTTTTATGGTTGTTTTTTGTCTTCCTTTTTTGTTTTTTGATTTTAAACATTTGTGCATGGTTATTATAATTGAACCATAAGGTGAAGCTGTGTGAGTACGTAAAAAGGCACTGATATATTTATAAATATTTTTTATTTGTGTAGAGTCCTTATTACAAATTGGTAGGAATTACCAGGTTCAGTAGGTCCACAAAGCAGAGTTGAATGTGAGCAATGGTCTTTAAGTATTTAATAAAAGCTCCACTAAAAAAAATGGAGAGGCAGAAGTGGCAGGCATTTCACATGCAGTTCTGCATGTGCTTTGGCGCATTACAAAATTATGAAGGAGGCGTGTGAATACCTGGTAATGCCAGAGGGAAGCCATGTCCCATGAGTGCAGTAGGATGTGAAGTCCATAGGATATTGGTTAGCTGAGGTTTGGCTTTAGAGGGAGCATAGTACTGAAAAATAGTGGAGACTGTAGAAGTACTGAATGGGAAATCCACAGGGTATTAGCTCTGGCAGCAGTCCAGAACACGTGTTTCTTTTTCAGCAGGACATCTCCAGCAGCATCTAGAACCGCATTCCATCCTTTGTGAAAGTAGTAGAAAACTGGAAGCAAGAAAAGGCCGACAGTGGCCACAACTGAAACAAGGACTTCACCTGGGTTACCCAGCTGAGGTGGCAGCAGCGCTCTCGGCCCTTGGGGCCATGCACTCAGCCTGGCAGAGCAGAGCACATTAAGCTGGAAATACTACTCACCTTACAAAGGGAGCAAAGGTATTTTCAGTCCCTCCAAGAGTCTAGAACAGAGCTAGAGAAGATTAATAGACATTTATGGGGATTAGCAAGGGTTAAGAGTAGAGGTCGAACCCCACAGTGCTCATTCTCTATCTTCACCTAGAGTGACTGCATTTTTAATGTGAAGGAAAGGGAAACAATGGGGAGTGTTCTGTTTGTTTGATGTATTTTTGAATTTAGAAAACCTAAACATTTAAATCATGTGTTGAAGAGATTACAGCTGCTCCCCAACGGTTTGGTTTTTTTAAAAACTCTTTTGTTCAAGGAGACTCTTGCAAAAATACATCTTCTTAGATCAGAGTGCTAAGAAATATCCCATTTTGCAATACAGTGATCCTCCTCATAGTCATGGTCCGCAATTTGCGAGATCCCATACTTGCTGTTGATTTTCCAGCGAGTTGCGGGACCTGGCGCATGCGCAGAACCTATCGCGGCCTCAGCCCCGCCGCTCACATGGCTCGGGGCACTGCCCNGAGTAACGGGGTATCACTGTAATTATTATCTTCCACCATTTCTTAACAAACTGGATTTGTGAAAAACAGACTTCCACATTTTCTAGCTTGCACTGTTACTTGTGACACTGATTGCACATATCTTTATTTCTCAGCAGTTCAGGTTATTTTTCACTTTCAGAATTATAGAAAGGGGAGACTGGTATTTCCAGCTTTATTTCTTTCAATTCTAGGATGCCTCTGAACTTGCCTGAGCAATAGTTTCAACATCTGGTTAATACATAGATCCTTGTAGCTTTACCAGAGCAAGGAAAGGCTCTAAGGTTTGCCCCAAAGCCTCTTCCCTACATAATTTGTGGATGCCAGCAGCCTGTGCTGCCTGATGACTGAACAGACTTTGAAGGGAAAAGACACACTAAGGGTAGGAAGAGGAAGGTGAGTTTTCTTACTGCACACTGTAGGAAAATGGAACATGTTGCAGGGGCCCTGATTTTTGTGTGAATGTTACTACTGACACATCCTGCCCTAGACTTCAAACTACAGGTTGGCACAATGCAGCACAGACTTTGTCCAGTACAGACGGACTAGAACAACTTTTTGCACCAATACTAAGAAATTTGTAACTATGCAAAATCAGCACCAATCTTTGGATTAATATTTTAATAATTACACACTTTTTACATTATGAAAATAAATCATAAATAGTGTAAAAATAATTCTGAAGATCAACTTCTCACAAGCAAGAAACAAAACCTCAGGTACAAAACTGAAAGACAACAAAACAATATCCAACTGAAAAACAAGGAGAAATTTTAATTAATAAAAACAAAAGCATGCTGTTTGATTGGGTTCAATTAAGTCAAGACCAGAGGTCACAAGAAAGTGGCAATTAATAACAAATTAAAATGGGTGATTAAAATTGCAATTCTTTATAGTGTTCATCAAAAGAGATCTTGTGATGTATTTACAGTGCTAAGACACTCAAAATATTAATACGATGCTGACCCATGTGTTTTCCCCCCCAAGCACTGAAATCCTTGCCAAATTACTTTTCTTTGTATTTTCATTTCTTCTACTTCATTTATGAGACCATTGGCAATATAAAAATAACAGCACATATAGATGAACTTAAAAGAGTAAAAAATACAAATAAAAATATATAATATTTTCCAAAGGAAAAAGTCAGATACATACATCTTAGCAACATTTTTAAAGTTGTGTGATATTTTCCCAAACATGTACAATAATATAAGAATATCCACATATATGTTAACAATACGTAAAACATTCTTCCATCAACCCAACTCTCCATAATACTTCGAAGTGTGCAAGTACCAATGGGATCTGTGAAATTCATACAATTTCTTCTTTAAATAGAAACAAGTAAAACACTAACGGTCCCAGGGTAAGTTAAGGCCCCCTGCTTTCCAAAGAAAATTCAATTTCCAAGCAGCATTGATAATTGGATGCATTTAAAAACAAAATGAAGCAAAACTGACACTCTGAATTCCTTTTTAAAATAAAAACTCCACTTGTTTTGTAGAATATCTTTCTCAGATGATGGTGGCAGGCACTTGTTTCTAACAGCACTTAATGAATCCAACCACCATGTAAAATACTTCAATAACAGAGGGTGCAAAAACCCTTCATTTTTACATCACAGCAACATTCACATCCATAAAAGCAAGTTGCAGGAAGGAAAAAAAAATAAATTAGGTGTTTTAATTCCAGTCATTGAAATAGAATTTTTGCAATGACTAAAAACTAGACTTCCTTTTGACCAGCTTTGCACATATTAGCATTTTGTGTGAGTCTTTAGTGTGAAAATTTAGGAATCTTATTAGGTAAAATACTGAGATTTTAAAATGTAATTTAAGATAGTCAAGCAGCAGAGATCAGGGAATTTGAAGGGAAAAGTAATGTTCTGCATGCCTTGAACATCTTCATCACATTCAACAGACTGGGAATATCTCTGGAGTTCTTACTGAAGCGGCCATGATTTAGGCAAACCCTCACTGTTTAAGTTGATAATATTCCCCTTGTTATTGAGCACAATACCTGGGTCCTTCTGTCTGCGTGTCTCAAAGAGCTCTGCAAAGG
Organism: Pitta sordida; assembly: GCA_013390025.1. Classification (NCBI taxonomy): domain Eukaryota; kingdom Metazoa; phylum Chordata; class Aves; order Passeriformes; family Pittidae; genus Pitta; species Pitta sordida. Next base: position 236,097 of record WEKX01004045.1, on the reverse strand, counting down.
GAGCATGCATCACTCTCACCAGTTCATTGCTGGGGATAGGGAGGCACGGCAAAAGAAGAGCCTTGCATGGCCAAGCCCAGGTTTACAATACCAATTTGGGTACAGTCAGTGGGACGACTCTCTCTAAACCACAATGAAATCCAGTATCTAACCACAGCTCCTGGCACAGTCCCCAGCCTTACGCAGCACCACCCTCCCACAAGCACCAAAGGTCTGCTCATCTCTTGAAGTTGCTTCGTCTCTTTCACTGGCCTAACCAAATAATTGGTGGTCACATGCATCCCTTGCATGAGGGTAATGGTCAATGGAGCCAATGCTAACTTTCCACACTTGACATCAATCTTAGGAATTATCCCTTTTGAAACTATACCTTACACAGGTGCAGGTATATGGATTTCATCACTCTGAAACTCATTCATACCACTTACACTGTAGACTAAAAGGATATATAAACACCTGAATGAAGAGTATCAATCTGCTTTGCTACACTATCAGAATATGACACCAAGATCAGCAATAAATAAAAATATAAATCAAAAGAATACATTGTATCATTGCTCCGTGATTTAACATATCATGCTTTACCACAGGAAGAAACAAAAATGTGTCCAAAGCATCCTGAAAGAAAGCTTCCCCATAGTTAATCTATGACTACGAAGACAAGGACTATTCCATATAGTGCTTAAAAAACTTGCAGCTTCTGTAGCAGAACTTCTGCACAATGTGGTTATAATGCACTAGAGTAACAGATTATTATAAAACTTTGTATGAAACAAATACTGAAAACTCTCAAAGAAACAAGAATTAATCATACCTGAAAAAGTCAGGGATATAGAAACTGCGTAGATTAATACCACTACATACTTCAACTGAAAAGACCGGTAGAGGAACTACTGTTCCTGTCACAAACTAAACAAAACAAATCACACCTATTTGGAGGAATGCTGCTAAAAGATACAACAACACACTGGTGGATCAAACTGTAGCTTTGCCATCAAAAAGAAAAAGACACACTAGAACCTGAAAGGACAAAATAAATAGGCTGCAAGTCTCCACAGGGTGCTTTCCTTAATGAAATGTTAGACCCAATTCTTTTTTTCTCTTGTACTAACCATGCAACTTTCCTAGACATAGTTAAGTATCATTTCAGTCCTATCTTTGAAAATATTTGCAAATATTAATGTTAAATCTATGTATTTAGTTCAACATTTAAATTAAATTATCTGCTGTTCACTCATGGTGTCATTTAAATGGAATGAACCTTTAATGATATTGAACAATACAAAGTTTTAAAAGTTAAGTAGGATTATATGGAAAAAAGATAGTATTCCCACCTGGCAGGAATTTAATAAAGAAATTAATTTACAAGACAGAAAAGAAAGCAAATAGAGATGCTGAAGTGTTTCCTTCAGTAGGGTCTCAGTCTCAGGGAGTTAAATGACAGTTGGGTTTTGACTAACACTCAACAGTAGTGTCTGTAATTATTTCCTGAATGACAAAAATCACAAGCCAGCTAGTTCTGCTAGCTTTACTGATGTATGTAGAAATGGATACTAAGAAGACAGTTGAAAAATACATATAGGTATACAAATTAAAAAAAAAAAAGTGCTAATGACAGCATGCATTTAATAGTTCTTTGTCTTGTTCCTATTTCTTAAATGAGTTGTGTTGATGCTAAAACATCTAACCAGATAATTTTGCATTTAAGTACTCTGAGTGACCTTTATAGAATATTTCGTTTTACTGTAAGATTGCCAGTATTCGACATTTTATAAAAACATTCACCTTCTAGACCTCACATCTACTATATACCTAGCTAAATGTGCCAAGTAGGAACATGGGCATAATAGGCTCCTTCCTGTTAGGGGGAGAACTGGCTCCTCAGCCTGTTGGGTTTTCGAGCTAGTACTTCTTAAACAAGCAGACTAAGAGGGGCAAGTCAGAGAGCTTACAAGCTGCTCTTCTCTTTCTGAAAGACCCTTCTTCACATTACTGCTGCAGTACTCTGATTATTAACATTTTATATTCAGACTATGCTGTGTGAAGGCTTTTACTATTGTAATCATGACCATTCAAAGAGGTTGATACTTGCATCTCTGAAAATTTAGGCAAAGAAAAACGTAATTCCTTATATCTAACTAACAAGTGAACACTTGTGTATTTCTCACTATCAGAAAGATGAAATTGATCAGTAAAAATATATACGTATTCAGCATATGTATCTATATAACACTGTAATTCTCTTTTTATTAGTAAGATATTACTAGTTGTAGGCCACTAAATTAATTTTTTAATTTTAAAAATTAATTTTTTCCACAATGAAATACTGGGTTTGACTTTGATGTACCAAAATGACACTAAAGATTTATTAAAGTAAAATTCCATTATTCTGAGATTGTAAAGCAATACAAAAAGTGTGACCATAGCAGGTCCCCATCTACACAATTTAGAAATTATGAAGGATGGAAAAATGTGCATTCAAATGAGGGCGTAAGGTTCCCACACATGAATGGAGACAAGCTGTCTTGTTCAACTTTAGTTTTGGTCTACATATGAAATATAACTCTCCGAAAAATAACTAAAAAAGGTCTGTGATGATACTGCTATATACATTAGGAACAGAAGCGATATAAAAAAAAATCTCATCTGCCGAATATGGCACCATTTCTCATAAACCAGCCTCTCAAACGAACTTCAGTGCACCATATATATGAAGACTCAAAACTGTAAAAAATATCTGGTGACAAAACTGCAAATGTGCACATATTACATATTTCTAGCAATAAAAAAGTGAATAAGGAAAAATTGACTGATGTTTCTCTAAAAAGCTAGTCATCTGAACAGAAATGGAGAAATATCAAGACCTTTAACAGTGTAGTGTAATGACAACTGTGCAGTAGTAGTTACACAGAATTGTTGCTCTCCAATATTTTTTGAGTAATAATGTCCAATAAGTCACTGTAACAACAGAAAAGGAACAAGATGTTAATACTGGAACAAGAGGAACATGTAGCTTGAAGTATTTTCTTCAATGCTGTCATCACAAATGTTGAATAAATTATTGAAATGTATGTTTTATGGCAACAGGTACAGGAAAAGGAAACAAAATTAACTGTAGCTTCCAAAATCCTGCAGAGAAGTTCAGCTAGTTTTGTGTAATTTAAAGTGAATAACCTGAAAACCACACCATGGTACATACATACATTTCTGGTCAGTTCCATTATTATCCTCCTCTGGAGGATGATCTGGTTCATCCCCTCCTCAAGAATGCTTTCTTCTCCAGCAGTCCCATAATACAATATGCAGAGCACATACTCTGTCCATCCTTGAGTAAGGTTGAGAAGCTTCTGGTCTCAGGTGGTGTCTGCCATCAAATGATCCCTGCAGCACCTCTGTAACCTTTTCAAACAACCCACAGAGGAGTCTGTTTTTTTCTTCAAACTTCTTTCCTTCTTCATTAAGGACTCGACAGAGACTATCATGAATGTCTTCACGACCGTGAGCAGTGCAAGGCAAACCGACGCTGATTAACAGGCGGGACCCTCTTGGATCAAAGGGCCAAGTATCCCGCAAGACTGGAAGCCATCCACCTGCAGCTGGAACTCTGTTCCCCAAAAATTCAAGGCCTCTTTCTATGCTCCTCTGGTTTATCTCTTTTTAGCAATGAGCCATGGTGTGACTCCCTTGAGATGACAAAAGGAAATGATTCAGAAGCTGGTCACTGTGAGCAGCCATTCAGTGCATGACGTGATCACATAACAAGCAGGTTTGACACACAAACTCATGCTTTTAGTTCATACAAGCAGATACGGTGTCATTAATCAGTGAAGTATTTAAGATGGACACAGAAGCCAAGTCAGTAAACTCCAACAGCAGCTGGTACAGTACATTTCATAGCATTTTGCTCTTATTTGGTCACAATTTCTTGTAAACTAGCTCATGGCACTCCTTGTCCATGCATATCCACAAGCCAAAATACACGAATTTACAGAAATACTGATTTCTATTATTGACCATTATTTCAAGATATCTCTCTCATTAGAGAGTCACGCTTTGCAGGTTTACCCCGCAGTATCATCTAACTGCAGAAGTAAGTGAAAAAAGATGCACGTATGGACTATTGCAAACAAGTAGAAGCAGCTACATGTAAACATATCGCAGACTTGTAAAATCAAATTTTCAGTTTGCAACTATAAATAACAGAAGTGGAGCACTATATACACAACTTCATGCTTCTAAGGTTAGATTCATCACTGCAGAGACAAAAAAAAGATACAGATTAATCCAATTAGTAAGATATTTCAGACATCTATTACAAATACATAGGTAAGGCAGAGTTGTAAATATGGATATTTATTTCCTCAGCAACAGCTATTCTTCAGAGATAAATGCACCCAGAACTTCACTTATGCTTCATGTTTTCTAATGTATTAAATCCAAGTATCTCTCCACCTCCATTATTCTGAATGCTATGTTTTTAAATCTAGCCCTGTCTAGGTTGAAGCTTTACGTAAGTAATGTTGCCAGTTAATATTAACACACCACAAAAAACCCAGGAGGATGCACTGAAGAACAGAAAGATACGGCAAAGAGAAGGGCAGGATACACCGTTCTTCTCAGTATTCCAGGAAAATAACATAATAATAGATCAAAATAAATATTTGGCAAAAATCCATTGTTTTTTATAACGACTGGGAAGCAGTGATCTTGTGCAGAAACCAAAGGATGCTTAAGTCTTCATGTGAAAAAAGAAGAAAAAGTTTCTCGGACTTCCCAGAAAACAAAAAGCCAACTGTACAATACTGCCTCAATAAATTACTACTTCTACATTTATTGCAATACGTATATCACATGAACCACTGCCATGGAGAGGTCTGATCTTGCATTGCTGGATACATCTCCCTAGGAGGCTCTGCAGTATATCTTGATACTGTTCAGTAGGACTGTGACAGGCATATCTGTGTGCTAAGGACAGACTGCCTCTGCAAAGAAAAAGCTCTGCCCATCCTACCTTTTGCCAACAGCCAGGCATTGGTAATCCATCAGGACCCTGTTTCAAGGGGACGCAAGGGGCGGGGGGAGGGGAAAAAAGAGCATAGGTAAGTTTTGATAGGATAGATAATCCATCAACATCTGATAACAGCCAGAGGAGAGAAGCTTTACACTGTAAATACATACGTGCACTCCTCTGCTATAAAGAGTTTTCTCTCAATCATTAGAATATCTTATCAGTTTTTTAATTGCTGTTATATATTGGGCTATATATTATTTTAAATATAATCTGTTTTATTCACAACAATGGTAGCTGAATGTACAAAATCAATGAGAAAAAAAATACTATCACTTTTATCTGGAGGATATTGTGTTTTAATGGCCCCTAGTACAAAGGCAACCCTGTGTTAAGATAGCAAGACTCAAAAGTGAGTAGGATCTTTCAACTTTCAATATTCGCTTTTGAACGAAGTAAGAAAATCTTAAGGCCTGAACATACCTTAAGTGCCATAGTGGAAGACAACATCTGTGGTGGGAGCAGGGCTGTACAGCAGCACTGATTATTTCAGTGCTTCAACAATATGGCCATCTAATTTCTTCACATATTGCAGAAAGTCAGTCTACGTATTTCTTTACTGTTGCTAGCCTACCTTCACATATCTCCATGTGTCCAGTAAGATCAGGGTCAGCTATTTACCACAGTCATTCTGCTTTTCATGGACATAATTCCAACTTACATGGCTATCCAGCATTTATCCAGAGATTTATATGGTCAGAGTTAGGAGCACAGACGATATGACTACACTATACATGAGCAGAAAAAATATCAGGCCTTGGCATTTTTTAGAATATAGAATAGCAATACTTGATATGTGAATTTACATGTGAAGATAGTGGTTAATGAGGATTTTAAAATTGCTTGTATGTAGTCTGATGGGAATGGCTTGCTGCCTAAACAAGAGGCAGTGCTGCTTGCTGCGCATCTTACTCTAGCAATTATCTATGAACAGAATATTTTCCATCCATCAATGACTGTTAGCAAATCTCCAGATACAAATGATAATATAGAGACAGAAACATTTTAAAATTACAGAAGCATGCTTGATTATTCCCCCCAAAATATGAGATATGGTCACCATTAATTGGAAGCAAACAATATGGACTATGGAATAATTTTAATGGACTCTATATTTATGATTAAAAAACAGTGACTTCAAATTAGAAGTGCTATAGTTGAAATAAAATCTATTTAATTAAACATACATCTTAGAGAACCGTGCTTAACCACCAAACAGTATCAGAACATGCAGATCAAATTTTACTGTGTACAATTAAAATCTTCCTTGTATCTTTATGAAATGTGTATGCACTATTCATCTGGGGGGTTTCTTTCTTAAATGCGAAAACAGTACAAGCTTACTCTACCATAAAATAAATTCACTGTTGCCAGATTGGTACAAGGGAGAGGGTCAAGAAGTAGCATTTTAGTATAGGTGGGAACTTGAATTCATGCTAACATAGGGTGAGAAGTATTGTGTGTATTCCAGGAAGGTAAGTTCCAAGGGTAAGACCATTAAATTGGAGACATTAAATAACAAAGACAGGGTTTGGGCTGCAGACTGTTATCTTCTTACAAACCTCAAGGTAAACTTTTTATTTCCAGATGTCTTTGAATACTCTTTGATGAACAGACCAGACACCAAAAATATTACTTTTTTATGGTCTGGAAGACAAGCTCCAGCTCGGCTTACTGAAAACCTTGACTTTCAGAAACGGTGTTTACATCGTTCTGTACATGACTCTCATTTTGGTCAAATTGTGGAAACATGCACCTGTGACTGCATGGATTTGAAAGGATATTCAGGGTGTGGAGGAGCTAGGGAACAGGCTAGGGTGTGGAACTGAGTCAGTGCAGACAGAAGTCATCAGACTTGATTAGAAGTGAATGTTGTGCTGGATTTCTACAATGACTCGCGTTCAGGGTGAGTAAGGCAATAGGTATGTTGTGAGGAAAACAACAAACCAATGATTCTCAGGGAAAATGTAGGAAGGACACAAACTTATAAATTACCATGTGATATGGGAGCAAACTCCTGAAAGTTAGGCTTAAGGTATCAACAAAAATGTGTGTTCTCTCATTGTGGTTATGATCACTTGAAGCACCTGGATTGCTCATGCACATGCATGTGTTATGTGAATAATGTAAAGCCAGCTCAGGAAAACATTACTTTACATTGAGAATGGCTGACTACAAACAAAGGAACTGCATGCAGGGTTGGTAGGAAAGAGAAATACTGTACCAATTGGCAAGGGGCATCCAGCCCATCCAGGCCAGGCTGGCCTGGCTCCCCTTTTTCCCCCTTAATTCCACGGAATCCCTGTTTGTAAAGATTAACTTGCAATGTTACTGTCAAGGAAATGCCTTCAGTATTGACTTAGATGGAGTGAACAAATAACAACAGAGAGGCAAGAGGAACAAGCTGACTGTTGCAGTGTGATTTAAACCTGTGGGACACTGACTCTGGCATGCCCCAAATTTGGTTCCTTTCCAAAGTGTTTGGCAGAAATAATGAAAAAAAAAATCATCAAACCTCAAAAATTTAGTCTGAAGGTCTTAAGTCTGCTGATTTAAACCAAATTAAGAGGTTGACAAATGAAGTCTGCTCCAGAATTTCCAGAACTTGAGATAAAGCTTTGTTAACAAAGGGCTGCAGGTTAAACAGTAGCTGGTGCTTGTTCCTCTCTCCTCATTTCTTATTCCATCAGTTTACAGCAGGATGATCGATCTTCCAATACACAAGTGAGACGTACCAACGGGCAAGGTGCATCTAATCCAGGAGCACCCTGTTCTCCTTTCTCCCCTTTAGGCCCCTTTTTGCCTTTCTTTCCCTTTTCCCCCTGTGGATACAACGGTTTGGATAAAACAAGTTTCATTCTTTTGAAAGAAAATTAAAGAAAGATTGGTTTTAAAGTTTGTGTTTTTTTCTTTTTAAGCCAATGGAGAGCTGAAAGGACACTTACCACTGTGTTCTGGTTTGGATGGTGCATTATGTGGAAAAATAAATTACATGATCACAAGGAAGAACTGCAATCAATCTGTATTAGTTTGTGTTGGTACTTCATGTCAGTATCATGAATGTTTTGAAACCTAGAACAGGGCTTGAAATCATTGATTTCTTGAGACAGAAGCAAATCTGCAAATCCCCCCAATCGACAGTCCAAAATAAGGGTTCTTATATTTATTCTAAGGGATAGGAGTGAAGTGCACATGGACACTAACCTGAATTTGCCAGCTTCCCTAGAGGATTTGTCACTACTCAGAAGTAACTTTGAGAGAGCCGAAACCATCATCATAGCCTTTTGAAAAAGACTTGTAGCACAGATGCTCCACAGGGACAACTGGTCTCTGGCTCAATGCTATCATCTTCCATGGTGTCACATCAAGGGTGACCTTGGCCAGGAGCATCCTTTGCTGAACTGACCCTTTGCATTCTGACAACAGAGTTTGGAACAAATCCTGTTCTCTGTGGTGTTCACAGAAACCCACTGACAACACTGAGGGCACACTCCTGTGATGCCAAACACAACATGACCATTTCAAACCCTGTTACAGGAATCAAAACACCCAAACTGCCTGATGGAGAGGTGCTATGACACTTTCAATGATTTCATATTGTCTTAGTATCATAAAATAATCAGAAGCAATAATAAGATTATTTATTTAAGTATTTCAACATTCAAATACATTTTCTCTTTACTGCAGGCTTTCATCTACTTATTTTACCACAATTCAGTCTTTTGCACTTAGTTTTCTTCTTAAATGCAAAACTTTCAATATTTTAATTCTCATGGAAATGAGTTGATTCCCCTCAACAAAGCTACCAGCAAAGATGACCTCACCTTCAAGCAGTATGAGATGTTTAGAAAGTTCATTTTATAATTGATTTCACACCAGTTGATCACAATGGTAAATGAGTTTCAGGTTTGCTCTCAATTTCACAAAAAATCAAAAAGGATCAGTTAAAAAAAATTAACAAATTGGAGTAGGATTGTAAAAAATGGACAGGAAGGATGAGTAAATCAGGAATATCACAAAGAAATGGGAAAAATAGTCATAGGAAAATTAGTATGACATTGGAGAACCAGCAAGCTAGGTTGTGGCTATTGGGAGGATTTAATTTGTGAGGAAAAGGGTAAAAAAGACAGAGGAATCGTAAGGAATGTGGGTAGAAGGAGAAGGAAGGAATGCCCCTTTGGAAAAACAGACAGATTTTGGTGAAATATAGTAAATAGACATTTAACTTGTTCCACACCAGTACAAAAGGACATAACCCATTAACAAGAGAGAAAACCCATTTTTAACACATTTGTATTTTAGAAAGGAAGGAAAGCACATTAGTCATTTAATATGTATCAGCATACTTGACACATTCAAACAAAAAAACCTGTTTCATGAACAACACATACTGCATTCATGTTGTAACAGAAGCAAAGCTACTTGTCTATCTTCCCTGTGTGCCAAAAAGTCACAGGATAATATTTGGGAAAATAGCAACCCAAACATTACCCTTCTTTATCAAATGATAAGATTATGATGTAAAAAAAATCTCCATGATACAAGAACTGTATATTGGCTAAGTTTCCATCTTAAACCTACAAATATGACAACATAGCAGAGAAACTCAACAATTTCAGGGTCAATTCTCATGTTATTTGTGCTCAGAGTAACACCACTATATTTGCAGTGAATGTATTCAACCACAAAGCACGGATGTACTCCAGAAAGGATTCTGAAAGTGGACAGTACAGTTTGGTTTCTGACTCCTTTTTCATATCTTTGGATTTGTATTTCTTTAACTTGTGTTACAAGCCAGCAGACAACTATGTAAACTTCCACTTCTGCAGGGCAAGTATATGATCTTATTCAAACCAATGCAGCAGTCACCCGTATAGACAATAGTCTGAATTTCCTGAGAACTTTACTACTTTTTCTACAGATTGAGTCATTTCTTTTTAATCACTAACCTTTACTCCTTACCCCAAAGTGCAGAGACCTACAGGAGATACACAGAATCTACATCTGATGAAGATTAAAAAAAAATTCTTTCTGCCCTTCCTCAGTGTGTAGAGAAATACAAAGCTGTGGCAATTCTGCAACATCATTATGGTTGATACAATCTCNAGGGGAAGGACAACCTCCCTGGACCGACTGACCACACTGTTCCTGATGCAGGCCAGGATGCCATTGGCCTTCTTAGCCACCTGGGCACACTGCTGGCTCATATTGAGTTTCCTGTCGATCATTACACCTAAGTCCCTCTCCACTTCACTAATATCGAGCCATTCCTCCCCCAGTCGATAGCGGTGCATGGGGTTGTTATGTCCAAAGTGAAGAACTCGGCACTTAGTCTTGTTAAACCTCATACTGTTGGAGCCTGCCCATCTCTCCAGCCTGTCAAGGTCCCTCTGAAGGGCCCTCCTACCCTCTGGCAGTTCAACATTTGCCCCCAGCTTGGTATCACCTGCAAACTTGCTGATGATGGATTCAATTCCCTCATCCATATAATCAATAAAGATGTTGAACAGTGTCGGGCCTAACACTGACCCCTCCAATCCTCATGTGTACAGATTTTCATCAGTGCAGGGTATAGGGGGAAAAGGATAATGCCTTTTCATTCTCTGTTCAGACACTTCATATTCCTCTGTCAAAATTCGTAACAGGCACAACTGTGCATTTGGGACCATGGGCCCCTTCCCTCCCTCTCCCCACAATGCAATCCCTAACTCCTGCTAAAAATCCTTTTTAAAAGGATTGTTTTTCTATTCATACGACCAAAATACAAAATCAATTGTACAAACCTTTTTCATGATGAGTGCTCCTGGACTATAATTTTATATGAGTAATTACAGCTAGAACACTTTAAAAATATTTTTACATATAAGTTAAGCAGTCATTATAATGCAAACACTGACTTGCTTTCACTGCTGCAGAATTACTGCTAGGCTAAAATAAAAATCAGCAACTAGGTCTCATTTCAAACTGAAGAATTAAAGATTTGTTCCTTGTACGTCTATGACAAAAAGAAATTGTCATTGGTTCTCTTTAGAATGTTAGTAATGACACATAGTTTTGAAGTGCAATTTGAGTTAAGTTTCTTACCCAGAAACTCATAAATCTCAATTTGTGTGATGTTAGTCCAACAGAAATATTTAAAAAACAAGAAATCATAAGCTGGATGCTCAACTTGTAAATTGGCTTATCTCTACTGAAATGGTGCTGTTATACCAATTTGGTCATAGATAATTAGTAATTTACATGAGGAAAAAGATCAGAACAGAGAAAATTTGTTATAATGAAAGCTTCAATTAATTGCATTACTTTATGTCTTTTGAGAGTCAGCCTTCCATTTGGAAAAAGAACTATTGATGCAGCTAAAGTAATTTTGGTGAAACCAGTTTCCTTGCATGATACAAATATTCCCGACTTTATGGAAAAAATGTGCCAAAACTGTGCCACAGAAATCTTTCACAGGGCTTTCATCTAAATCTTCCCTGATTTTCACTGGGAAAGACCTTCTTTTGCCTTCTGATTTTGTTTGAATATTCTAAGAATTTTTAAGGCAGATATTCCATCTCCATTTTCACTCTACAGACTTCCTGGCAATCCTCTTAATCAAAAATTTCACAAAATAATGCGGTTTTTGAAACATCTGTCAGAGTAACTACTTTATCCCATGCATTCTCTTCAGGAAAACGGTTTTGCCTTCTCCTGAATTTTTAGGGTGACGGAGGACTACACCTCCTAGGAGGTGTGTCCTGAAGCTCAAGAAAACAAGTCTCCACAGGTAGCCTAAATCACAACTGAACTCCAAAATGGGTCTGGCTGCGCCTATGGCCACACACAATTCTCTTACTCCCTTGCAACTGGAAGTCCTGTGTTTGACCTATTTAGTAGTCCCTAGGAATAATGGACTAATATCCAAAAGCAGCACACTGGACTCTGTGACATTAAAACACTTTTAGATGCCAAGTGCAAGAATCTCAGCTGTTCCACTTCCATATCATATCATATCATATCATATCATATCATATCATATCATATCATATCATATCATATCATATCATATCATATCTCATATTAGCATAAGTGAATTTTTTACCAGCTTTCCACCTTTTCTTTCTTCCAGAGATCTTCTAGGGCTCTGATAGTTGGTCTTTGTTTGCCTATCTCTAGCTGTACAGGGATACACAGACTCAGAAGGTCTGGTTGGAATGGAGTTCTGGAGGTTGCCTAGTCTAACCTCCTATCATGAGCAGAATGATTCCTGACCTTAGGTCAGGTCAGACCAGACCAGATTCTGCAGTGCTCCATGAGCAGTGGTTCAGTCATCTCTGAGCACACTGTTCCGAAGTCATGCTGCCTCCATGTCAATAAGGTTTTCCTAATTGCCATTCTGAATCTCTCAGGAGCATCTTCTATTCCTGTATTTCACCATTTGCCATCAACCTGAAGAGTTTAGCTCCATCACCTTTGTATCTCCCCTTTCAATTAGTTTGGCCTCCTTGTTGTCAAACTAAGCCAGTCCACTTCATTTAACCTCTCCTATGGGTTGTGTTCGGCCCAGGGCCCTGCTAGCTCGGTAGCCCTCCTACTCTCCAATTTCTCAAATCTTTCTTGAAATGGGAGGCTCAAAAAACCATCTGCAATATTTGAGCAATCTCACTGGAACTCATTAGAGAGGTGTAATAACATTTTTATCTTCTGGACACAACTCTTCTAATGTATCTCAGTATAAGAACATACTGTTAAGTTCATTTGATTTGGCACCTACTGTAACTCCTGCTGCGCACGTGCTTGCCATTCTGCCAGTCACCTCTCAGAGTTGGCAGTTACCAGTTATACCATTCTACTGATAACTGCTCTCAAAAGAGAAAAGCTGTCCACCTGTAACCTTTGACAACAGCAAGAGCTCACCATTCATTGTGATTACTCCACCTGGTCACAGATTCACAGAATATTATGAGTTGGAAGGGACCCACAAGGATCATCTGGTCCAACTCACCATCTAACACCTGTACAGAGACCGAAAGCACATCCCAGAGCGGTAACACAAACCTAGTTCCCTCACAGTCTAGCAGGCCACTCTGAGCCGGAAGGGGCCCAGGATCATCCAGCCCTACACCCCCCAGCTAGACCATGTCACTGAGCTCCTCATCCAGTCTTCTCTTAAACACCTCCAGGGACGGTGACTCCACCACCTCCCTGGGCAGTCCATTCCAATGTGCAATCACTCTCTCTGTGAAAAACCGCTTCCTAACATTAAGATTAAGCCTCCCCTGGCATAGCTTGAGGTCGTGCCCTCTCATTCTGGTGTCGTCAGCCTGAAAGAAGAGGTCTACACCCACCTGGCGTCAACCTCCCCGCAGGTAGTTGTAAACAGCAATCAGGTCACCTCTGAGCCTCCTCTTCTCCAGGCTGAACAACCCCAGTTCCTGTACACACTCAGTCTTTATAATATTTATGGAGCACTTGCTTAAGCAACAGTTCTGCAAAATCAGTACCTTACCAGTCATCTCTGAGCTCAAGACAACAAGGGACAGAAAGGAAGGATGTATTTCATAGTACCTTTTTCAATCCATTCTTGGGAAGTGTTTTGCCTGACAGTATTAAGAAATGGAGATGAACTCGAACACCCACGCTGACTTTTTAACCCTGTTTCTTGTTTAGGACACCATGACAGTAAGTGGGCCTAGACTAAACCTAACTCAACAAGAACAGTTGTAGGAAAAATAGACTTAGAAAATCATCTGCTATGTGAATGGACTTCTATACTAAGTGGCTTGGTGTGAGTGCTAATTCAGCAGTTTCAGGAACTGGGCTCTTTGCTGGATAGAAATGGGACAGATTTCTTTGTGAGCTTTTTTTTGGTGCACACATTAAGTTCACATTTCCAATATATTTCCAAGTCACTGTGTCTGGGCACTAGAAATGAAGTTAGGCTGTGTCTATTGACTTCACTGTCTAGTTAGTTTACCAAAATGGCAGAGTATATAATTTTACTTCAATTCACAAGTATAAAGTACTTAATTTTAAATAAGACAATGCCAAAAACAAGATTTCAAACAGTTTCTGTCCTATCCACTTTGTGTGGGACAGGTAGGATATGCAGGCATGGTACATTAGGATCAACTATCATGCTGTAAATACTACCAGGAAACAGAGCTGGGCTTTTCAGTATAAAATTACTACCACAATGACTAATGTCTACATTAAATATTAGGATTTTCAACAAGTGTAAGATGGATTGGAGAAAACGAGCCTCAAATAAAAAGCTGTGCTTTGGGACATGCTGATGTTACCACTTCTGTGCATACATTTTTCTGGGTTTTCATGATTTTACTTAGTATGTATCTGTGACCTGCCTTTTGGCACACAGTAAAAACAAAGGTAAATTTTAATGGGACAATTTGTAGCAGAAAGACAGACTGAGGAATCAAGCAACAGTTAATAACACTTTGGTCACCTTTTCTCCTTTTTCTCCTGTATCACCCTTTTCTCCTCGAGGACCAGGAAAACCCTATGAAAACAAAATGGACAAAGATAGGTTGACTCTTTTTTTACAGGCAGATTAAGTTTTCAAATACTCTTTGGAAACATAAAAAGGTGTACTGTATGTTTGTGTGTGTTACGTGTGGACACATGCATAGACACAAGAGCATGTGAGACAAGTAAGTCACAGAGTTTGGTAGAGACATTTTACCAGCTATGAGAGAAATCATACCATGCAAAATGGCAACAGTCCATGCTACATAGCACAGGTATGTTCTGAAAAAGACTCCTCCAATCTAGGGATTTCAGTGTAGAACCAGAGGAAAAGGCTCTCAGTAAGCCTTTTTAGCATGCTAAAGAAAGAGACTATGTTTTGAAATGTATTCCTTACAGTTATGGAATTATTACTTAATTAGAAAAAATTTACTTAACTGTCAATGACTTCTTGTCCATCTACAAATGAGTTACAAGCATGTATATTTTCTTAGCAAGCACAGTTTTTCAGCCTATTGACATCCAAACAATCAGCTACTTGTATTACCAAGCATTATATCTGGCGGTGTTTGTTGATAAGGGCTGTGTATTAGACAATCTTTGTCCACTTTATCACCGAGAAAGAGCAAATGCAGCATTTTAGCACATACTCTGTACATACTGCATGCACACTAAATGGAAACAAAGGTGTTATGCTCCATAAGCTATTTCTTGAAAGATGCTTACCAACCACCGAGAGTGCATTGGTCACAGATATTACTTACATCAAGGCCAGGCTCGCCATCTTTGCCCTGCCAAAGAACCACAGAAACTGTATTAACATCCCCAAGCTCTGGTACTGACGGCCACCTCCAGGCACAGCTTCTATGCCCCCTCTGCACAGCCACATTCCATGTTGCTGAGGTTGCACATGCAGCACTGCTGTTAGTGAAGGACACTGCTGGCAGCGTTTAACATATCCAGGAACTAACTGAACTGTAGAATTTTGCTTGACTGTAAAATTTTGTTTGTAAGCAGATTCTGGGAGTGAGCTAACAACACAGTAAAGCCTATTATTTAAAAAAAATTCTTTTTAGTTTACACAAAGGGGAAAGAGAAATTAGGTTTTATTTTTTTCTATTTAACTCAAGAAAGTGCCTTTCAGACAAAAATGCCTGGCAAGCTAATTTAACACTTCATGAAGCCTGAAAACTGTCTCTAGTCACTGACTCCTGATCCAATTGATCCAGATGAATACAATTAAACCACAGGTGTGTATTCCATCTTAAATTAATTAATCAAGCAGATTTAACTAGAGAGGGTATGGAAACTTTGCAAGTCTCTTGGAAAGGTTGGTTGTGCCTGGTCAGGCATATTCACACGGTTTTTCTTGCATCAAAGTACAGAAAAGATGTGTATATGTACACACCTGACCCAGTCATTAGCAGTGCAAACTGGATAAGTCAACTTATTTTATTGGGGATATCCTTGTTAGGACAAAGATACTTCTCCCTTGTATTTTAGAAATGGATAATGTAATTTAAAGGGTTGATTTAAAGCATACCATTTCCACCTACAAATGAGCAATAGTGAACTTCTTAAATTGCTTCTGAGTACATTGTAGAGAAATTAAAACAAAATAGGTCTCTGAAGTGTCAAACAGAACAGAAATACAATGGTGAAGTAGCCCCGTAGTATAGAAATCTAAATCTTACTGCCATTAAGAAATTCACAGCTTTCCACAGTTCATCCCTAACTCCTGGCACCCTCATATGGTCACCAGGCAGCTGATGGCCACAGGCTGCCAAAACAGGAGTCCACATGTTCTGGATTTCCTCTCTTGCTGGTTTGTGTCAGGTCTGTTTTGTCACGTGCACAGGTAGAAGTCTAAGTCTGTGACACAGCCCATTGACATTGCACTATCAGGGTTTATTATCTATCTTTGCCTTTTCCAACTAATTCTACTGGTAGATGAAAAGCAGCCATAAAGGACAGAAACTTTAATCAAGGAGTGATGAAAAGCCCAGCACGTACAAACTTTGTACAACTTACAGGCAAGCCATAAGGTCCTCTGGGTCCAGGGTCACCTACAGTTCCCTTTTCACCCTAAGAAAAGATGACACAACAAGCAAACAAAACCATTGTCTATCTTAGAAATTATCTCTACCAAGTGCTTTAGGTTAAAGTTTATTAATTCCTAAATATTTTGAGTGAAAAATATCCAAACACATTTATTTTTATTCAGTGCTTAAGGGGCAAAGAGAAGGTGCGCATTACTTTCTAAGCAAAATAACTTTTTAGACATATGATATTACATTAGTTTTTAAATACATTAATAACTGAAAATATTTTTCAACTGAACGTGCACCAGTGTCAATTTTAAGCTTGCAACAGCTGCAATACTGCTCTCAGTAGAAGTTTAATGCCGTAATGAAAACTGAAGATAGCCAGCATCAAGCTCCAACACAGGAGCAGAGATATGACAAAGTGACAGGCAAAAATAAGGTGACAATAAAGGCTTGTATTTAAGTAGACAATGCTATTAACAGTGACATTGTCAAGATTATCCTATGCACTGCACTGTGTTGCTAAGCTTGCTACTGGATTTTAAAGTAGTGATGTAAATATCCTGGTTTATTAAATTCAAATAGTATTGATGTATGATACAAACAAGTAGAGAGGTGACTCAGAAAATTTCATCTCATTCTGCACTAAAATACATGGAAAATGTAGCAGTTTCCAGACTAGGTCTGCCAAAATCATTCTGCAAGCTTAAAATAGGGCCAACTTTTCCAAATTAAATGAAATTTCAAGGTGACAAATTTCAGGCTGACAGTAGTAAACATCTTTGCTTTCTGACTGTTCTTCATCAAGATTGATATGAAGTTAAACTTCCTCAGTTAACCAGCATTAGCTCAGGTAACCTGCGAGCTCAGGTCCCTGAGAGCTTGTTAGGGAGTCAAGGCTGGTAAGGGAGGTGAAGGCAGCAGTCTTGTTTCAGACTGTGGTGCTCCTTCTTCTGAATAAAATCCATCAGAAAAGCCACGCTCTCTTGAGAGAACTAAACTACTCCAAGTGTTGACAAAATGAAAAAAAATCTTGACCAACTCTAGTTTTCAAAGCTCCTACTCTGGATTTGTAAGTAGGGTGAGAGGGATCCCACCTTCACTCCTTTCCTGAACATAATCTATTGGAAGACTTTGTTCAAGGCTCCTGGCATACTGTGCTGTGTTTCATCCTAGCACTTTCTGCACGTACGCTCTTGAGATAATTCTCTGTACAAGATCCTCTAGGTTATTTACTACTTGTTATTAATTAAGTAATGACTCAATTATTAAAAGCACAAGACAGAGATGTAGATGTGTACCTAATTAATACTGGTGATCACTGGCACAGCCAAGTTCTTGGCACAGCTCTGAAAACGGGCTGCTGAGTCTAAATTTCATTGTCTGAATTATAAAAGAAGTAGGCACAAGAAAAAATGAATCTGAACCTGTAGTTGAGTAATCACAGCAAGGAGGACTTTGTCAGAGTAACTGATATTGGATCTGTTGTAAATAATTAATATTTTTCTTCTTAGGTGGACACTTGCTCTAGTCTAGTGGTGATTAGATATGCAATCTCTGATCTTTCTGGATTCTGTTATTCTCCAGTTATTTTGAAAGCACTTAAGATGGATGCCCTTGCAGAACAATAGGAGGTATTGGGAAGTAACAGCTGATTTTCAAAACAACAAAACCCTTGCAGCTCTAAAGTCTTCCGCTAAGAAGTAAATAATGTGCTGACCTATGTATGTAACAGCTACAAAACTCTTTGATCAATACTTGAAATATGTCAAGACTAGTAAAGTACCTCTTTTTTTTAATATACGTATCTTCAATAGAAAGGATGACTTTTACAAAGTCCTCTCAATATAAGCTTATAATGCTGCTAAACATATGGTAGACATAAAGATACTGAATGCATCAGTCTAGGAAATAATGTCATCTGTTACATAAGAATATATTTGGAGAAGTGTATCTCAGAATTTTTTTCCTCCAATACAAAGCACATGCTGAAAAGTGTCTGGAATATCAGATGAGGTCCTGAATGTTTATGAATTATGTAAGATTGATGGACTGTCATGAGCATACTGCCCTCAACCATCACAATAAAGCATTTCCTTCAGGGAAGCAAATATTCACGAACTTCAAAGTTTTAAATATTTTTTGGTAAGACAATCCATCCGTGTCCAAAGAGTAGAAACTATAGCCTATCTTTTGCCTCCTATTTCACTTCAGTCTACTGAATCATAGATGAAAACGAATTATCATTTGTCTGAATAAAGCTGAATAACTGGTGTCTTCATTAAGACAGCTAGGGAGATTTCATAACACTACCAGAGTGAGAAACATTTTAAGCAAATGCACTTCCCCTAGCAGTACAAAATGTGTGTAGTGATGACAGCGTTGCACAAGCTACCCAACTGAAAGCCAAAATCAAGCTCAAAAACAGGTCTTTGTCATCAAGAGACAAAAATAAAATTTAAAAAGAGGAAAATGTGTATTTCCAGCTTTCAGATGGTCAAGAAGTCTGATATCCATTTTGCCTGTCATTACCCTTCATGCTTACATGCTCCCTTTCACTAGTACTAGTTTAAGATGTCTGTTTTCCAGCACTCTCTATTTTCTCTCAAGACTATATATAAGTGATATTAATAGGTACACAGATTCAGAGACCTATTACGTTCAACTACTCCATTTAATAAAGATGGTCTCAGTACAATCTCTCTAGGCAATACCTAGCAAAATGGTATTTCCAACAGCTGAAGAATTTAATGAGGACTGTAAGACACTAGCCTAATAAATAATATTAACTCACACTGTATTACTTACCATTCTTGGTTTCTACTAAAAGAAATGTACAAAAACACATTACAGTGTCATGCATGATTCTCTTATTTTACCTTCTCTCCATCTGAATAAATTTTGTATAAAGACAACCTGATGTTTTCTATTTTAATGAAACAGCTAAATTGAAAACCAACCAACCCCACCCTAACTCGCACAACAGTCTGTTCTGCCTCAGAGTAGTAACTCAGCTTTGCCTTGAATGCAACCTGTGCAACAATGAATCCATGATTATTCTGTAGAATTACCCTAATGTCCTTCTAGATTAATATTGTCAGTACAACAAAATGTGGTCCTATCCACCAACAGGGAGCGGTGCACTTTTTAAAATTGAAAAGTAAAGCCTGAAATCTGCTAGCAAAAGTGGTTTCCTACTGTTGTCACATAAAATCAACAGTTGCAAATCCAAGTTGTAAAATTGCTTTAAAAACACATGATTTGTTATTTAGATAATGAGACATCTATCAATGCCAGGCATCTGTTACATAACTGTGCTACAAACTTCTCCTCCCAAATGGTACTGAATAATGAAATGAACAATTAGAGCAATAATCTTGCTAGTTGATTGCTTGGGAAAAAAACCCTTCCATATGTCTTGTGAACCTCCTCTTATTAATTTAGCTACAAAGAAAATGGTGGGTGTGCAGGAATTTTGTGTGCAAATCTCTTCCTTGGTGCTCATGCAATTATTGAATGGATTTACACTGCAGCAGGCCCTATTCCCGTACTAACTACTACTTGTCAACAGCCACAGTAGGGCTGATTCAGATGTATGGCTTCTTATGACTGCATACTTTCACCAGAAAAAATATTAATATGTAGTTATTTTCCAAACACTAGAAGAATAGTTTATGTTATAGCACAATGTTTTTCAAAGACATTTAAACTGGTAGTACATGTGCACATCCTTCAACATAAAACCTCATAATACAAAAATAAAATGTATGGTATTTTTATATACTTCTACATACATATCTCATCTAAATTATTTACTGAAGATCAGAATACAATGTTCAGCAATCTTTTCAGAGAGTTCATAGAAGAAATAGTTGAGGGGAAAAAAGAAGAATCGAATCTGTAATACCCCAGGAAAACAGAAAAAATTCCCAAGTACTAGTCTGAGTGGTAATTACAGTCTACTGTTAGTATTCTGGACTATGCTGCATGACTTGAATTCATTTCTCAGTTCAGAGCTCCACAAAAATGAATCACACCTTTCTCAGTTGTATTGCTGTTAAAGCTAACTGGACCTCTGCCATGTGGCTATGTCCTTAATAAAGCAAGCCTGAAGTCGTTTTAGTACAGCTGTTTTGTTAAAGTGAGAAAGTCGAAAAGACTGAATTATGGACTGGCAACTCCATGAGGGTTTTAGTTAGTACGAGGTATCATCCTCTGGTTTGTTGTGTGAGTTGATGGTTGTATCATCAAAGGTGACAGGTTCACGCTTTAAGATTAGAACTCCTAACCTATTTCCTCTAGAGAAAATTGGCTCTAAATATTTCAAATGAAACGGATGGGTCCTATCTTCAAAGTTTAAAAAAAGGAAGAAAAGTTAAAATTTTACAGGAGTTGGAGATTTTTCGTGGATAAAAACATTTAGGTTCATACAGGAGAGAAATACTCTTTTTTGCTGTTGCATTCTTATATAATCAGATCACACTATATTTTGTCCCATTATGTTCTTTCAATTTACACAAAATAATGAAACCAACAAAAATTATGTTCTGTGCGGTACTGTGAACTTGAAAGTCTGGTCAATTTCTTTCTGATTAATCATTTCAAAATATTAGCTCCTCTGAAGTTAATCAGTTACAATGTCAACCCTTAAACAGATAAATGCGTGTGTAACTAGAATGCTGGGCTGATCCTTACATAGATGAGATACTGTTATGTTTGCTAACATCTAGGCACAGTGTAAGTACTCATACCACAATTTTCCATTGTGGCAGAGAAGCACACAGAACATGTACTTACTCTGTCTCCTTTAGGACCTGCAGGGCCATGGGGACCAACTGGGCCATCTATACCCTAAAAAAGGAAACCAAGAGGGTAAGAGCAAAGTCTTGTTCTTACAACTCTTCAGTTCTAATAGCTGTCCTCTAGCCAAGAACTAACATGGAAGCAGTCTTCACAGGTTGAAACAAAAATTCACACTTAATTGTGATGGGATCTAGCTGAGCAAATCCATTTGGCTTTCAAAACACCATTTGGCTTTGAAACCTTTTCAAAATGTTATGAGGCAAACTCTGTTTCTTCTAGCTGGAGTTTACTAAATCCCTAACCTTACTCAGGAAAATAAGCAACCAAAGCAAGGCAATTGTCACCAAAACCCAAAACTAAACTGCCTTTTTAAGGTTCAGAGCTCCTTCTACAGAGAATTATGTTCTCCTTCCCACAGAGTCCTGCCCTAAGAGTCTGTTTGAAGCCCCTTCTAATACAGCATGGAAAATGCCTGCAGCATTTGGCCTTCCTTTCTCTGTGCAGTGTGTGAGCATGGCTGGCGGAGCCCCTGGGAAGGACATGAACTCAGTAATGAAGAGCGACACAGAAAGACAAAGGACTCACCCGGGGTCCTGGCTTTCCGTCTAAGCCAGATGCTCCCTGTGTGGTTAGGTGGAAACATGGATGATGGGTATAACACGAATGACAAGAACGTGAGATTAGTAAGTGGTGGTGATGAATAAACATAATTCAAACATACAGTACAAGTTTTGACAGGGTTCTGGAATGGGTATCACATTACTACAGCATGTTAGTTAAAAATTGACATAAAACATCAAGAGTCTGATTCTGTTCTCACTTTAGTGTAACATCTCTGATCCACCCCTGCCCTCACATCACAGTATACTAGACCAGGATATTGTCAAGCTATAGCAGTGCTACAAACACCAGATGTTAGGCAGTTTTGAGCCTTAACACACACGTATTTACTTTGTAATATACTTGCATGCTTTCTAATTTGTAAACAACTGACAATACTGAATACTATACGCAAAGGAAGAAAACTGGGTGCTAACTGTGACAGAAAATATTTAAGTGCAAAAATACTGCATTATGCAGCCAACAAAATCTGGATCCTGACTACAATGGCCTCGTTCATTTCCAGGAGCCCGTGAGACAATCTCATTTCCTGTTTTCCCAATACACTCGCGGTCCGGAGCAGAGCCAAGGGCTGCCACAGCCGCACTCCGAGCCGCATCATCCTCGGGGACGGGGCGCCCCCTGGTGGGCCGTGCGGGAGCGGCAGTGCAGGCAGGGGGGACACAGCACTCCTCGGCACATAGGGAATAATCGCGGGGGGCAACCCCCAAAACACCCACACCAAACACAACGGAAAAACTCCACCCGACTCAATAAAGTGAGCAGATTTTTTTCTGAACATCGCACAATTTGACTTTGCTCCTG
Organism: Pitta sordida; assembly: GCA_013390025.1. Classification (NCBI taxonomy): domain Eukaryota; kingdom Metazoa; phylum Chordata; class Aves; order Passeriformes; family Pittidae; genus Pitta; species Pitta sordida. The sequence goes on along the minus strand of WEKX01004045.1, from coordinate 213,288 downwards.
AAAATGAAATTTAGAGGTATGTAGTAAGGAGGAGAAGACAAGGTCTGTGCAAATTTGAAAAACTAATAGTATATTTTGTTTTCGGTTAGAACAAGCATTTCTGGCAGAACTAAAACTTTCTTCTATCTTTCAGCCATTTTCAGGGCATTGGCTCAGGCCTCCAAAGCTCACTCTCTACAGAGATGTAATTGTCAAGGTAAAATTATCTTTTTTTCCACAAAATAGATAAAAATTCTTAGTGAAGCTGGCCTTGTCTAGCACATAATTCACATGGCCCCATTCTGCACACAATTCTAGAAAATATTAATCAGAGAGGTTTATGTTTCTTTGGGTCAACTAAGTCTTTTTTCTCCATTTTACTCCTAACAATGTTATCACAAGTAAGAATCCTCACACAAAAATAAAAAGGAAAAGTTAATGCTTTTCGTGAGAAAAAAAATAAAACTAGCTTTTCAGCATACTTTCAAATACATAAAGTATTTTCTGTTTTACCATGCTAAATTTTAAGAACCGTAATGTTTCCACACTTTTAAGGTTCTTCATTTCTCTCTAAGACAAAATGGATATATATAAAGAACAAGGGAAAAATAGCAATCCATGAAAAAAAAATGAATTCAGTAAGCCAGTTTTTAACTTTTCTCAGTAAGCCCTCTCCATTTTAACTGCAGAAGTTCAATCAGAGGGAGAATAACTGAGGAGATAGAGGAAAGGGAAGATTCCTTTTTTAATGCAAACACCATACAACACTCAAATAACAGTATGAATAATGTAATGGGGGTGATGGCATCCTTGTGACACTGAACACTCTCAATTGACACATAACAAAACCCCCTCAACCTGTCAGCACTAGGTGTTACAGGACATTACAGGAAAGACAGCACAGATTTGGGACAGAACGAAACAAGACTGATGCTCCGCTCAAACATGGTATATTCTATGTACGAGAGTTGTTCATCAGGAGTAGAAAAAGAAGTTTGTGATCCGCACTGAGATTGAATAGTTGGGGGTTTTTTACTTACTGGAAGACCAAGGGGCCCTCTGTCACCCTTTTGACCTGGTTCACCCTTCAATCCTTTAAGACCATTTAACCCTGGTTCACCCTAAACGTAAAAGTATAAATGCCAAAGTTTTGGTGCTATAATGGGTGTTTAAGCTGGGACAGAAGAAGCCAGACTCAGAAATAGCTGCAAATTCCAGTTTGAAACAAAGACACAAATCCAACCTTCTCAGCTTACTGGCAATTTACATACTAATATGATACTGGGCAAAACCACTTGGGATGTGTCTGCTGGAGATTTAAAATCTGTGTGAAAAAACCTACAGGAAACTTAAGAGCAGAAGAATTTTTTTCATCTTTTCTTATTAAGTATCACTATAGTTAGTTTGAATTAAGAATGAGTTTCAGAGGGTTTTAGAAATTCTTCAAATCCCGCAAACCACCTTATGCAGATAATTCAAACTGAATTAAAAAGTTTCAGAAAAATAACCCTCAAAACTGTAGGTTTCTACAGTGGGATCTTCTGAAAAGTGTATTTAGTAAGAAAGCAATAGTTTTCCTTATAGCAAACTGGAATTTGCAGCAAACTCTTACACAAAGATATTTTAAACCTTTAAGCATACATAATCAAACAGTAACAAATTAAAAAAAAGCACTATAAGTTACACAATGCCAAGTTATTCGGGAGGTTCATAATTTGTGTTCATACAGAGAAGTTTTTACAATATAAGAAATGGAACTTGTCTTGTGATTATTAAACTATACATAGGCTATTAAATATCACTAAGAGGACAATGGTGGGCTCAGAGTTGCCAATAAATTGTTCTCTCATAATGAAAAACTACATCAGCATGAGGGCTGCTCAGTCAAAAGGAGTACTGACCACACTGGACTCCTTTGGGAAACATAAATACACAGGTATTTCATCCAGGCTGCTCCCTATGGCCCTGTTCCTAGTTTTCTCTTTCATGTACTATGTTACCTAATATCATATGCATATTTTTAAATTAAAAAAAAAAAATCTCAGTAGAACCAGTCTGCTCCTTTAAGTAACTCCAGATATCATCTGCTTGCTTTGCACCCTGACTAAGTAGCCATTTCTTCATTCCTCTTCTATTTGACTCAATGTGACTTTCAGAGCAACAGCACTGAAATTGTTTTGGAAACAGACCTGAGAAATCCCACAAAAGCCTGAGTCTACAGCCAAAAGCCTGAGGTAAGGCAGAGCCGGTGCTAAGATGAAACAGACTGGATTTCAAAAGATGATTTATGACCCGGATTTCTTGAGCCAAGGTAACACAGTATAATAAGGAGTCAAACCTGTGTTTTTTGTTTGACACCTTAAAAAATGAAAAAAACACCAAACTCTAAACATAACACTTCCCCTCCCCCTTCTTCCTTATTTTTCGAGAAAGATGTGATTAGGGAGCCACAGTGATTCAAATGATCATGCCTGACAAGACCATTTGCTTTAATGAATGCTATGACATAGTGCTATGCTGAATTTTAGCTTACAGGTGGATTACTGAATTTAAATATTCCAACTCCATCAAAATTCCCTTCTATCCACCTGAGCTGTTTTCAGGGGCTTAGAGAGTCTCTATAGTGTATCTCTGTGTACTATGCTTTGGATAACGTTCAGATAGCATTGCAGATCTGCCTGATCAGGAATTCCAGCTTGGAAAACATGAAAATACACATATTGGTTTGTTATGGACAACTAGCATAATATGTGAAAGAACTGGTCGGCAAAATACATGGCGCCTAAGGAAGTGAAAGGCCATGCACACTGGAAGAAGTAGGAGACACAAGAGAGCATAAATAAAGAAGAATTTATCTGACTCCATTTCCTGACCCCGTAACATGCCTCTGTGCTCCAGTGTAATTCCAAGTACAATGGTAGCTTGCCCATAAACAGGAAACTAAATAACAGTGCCACATCACAAATAATAAATAATATGGACTCAGCCAATGCTGAGGAGAAATACTACTCGAAAAGAATCATAGAAAATGTAAAAGTTTTTAAGGTATCTATTGACACTAAAATCTGCTTTAAGGTTTAAGAATATCAGAAAAGTTTATTATATGAAACATGACAAAACATAGTGCATGCATGCATTAAAGAGCAAAGCATGACACTTTCCAGACATCAAGAGCATGACTATTCAAGACAGGTATTAATTTACCTTTGGGCCAGGCAGTCCATGAGGTCCCTGAAAATAAAGATAGCATTTTTGATTATGAAAATACACCACAGTTTTTTTGAGTTTGTTGCTTTACAGAGGTGCAAGTTGCACCTGTATTTTTGAACTCACAAACAAAATACAGCTGTCAATGAAGTAACTGTAAACCCTGATTCTGAGGATGAACCAGAACACTAGCTCATTAACACTAACATAAGAAGTGCAATTTGTTTCTCTACTTCCTGTGAATTTTAAGACATGCAAAAAAATTTCTAGATTAGGTCCCTCTCTAATGGCCATATACTCTCATAACACTTCTAGCAAGCAGGCATTAAAGTGGCAAGAGGGCTTAAGCCCTTCCTAGCCCCAACTCTTCCTCCCAAGCTTACCATAGGGCCTGGAGGACCATGTGGCCCTGGTGGTCCAGGTGGTCCTATCATCTACAGACAAAAAACAATGGCATTAAATCATGCAGAGTAAAGAACTCTTGCAAAAATACCAGAAGTCAGACTGACCCTTCTTCTGTTGGCAATCACTTACAAAAATAGCAGTGCAACGCTGAACACTGACAGCATATCTAGACAGGGCTTTAGGAATGGGAATTATTTTGATTTGAAAGACAGGGTACCAAGAGTGCAGATCTGTCTGTGCCATATGGCAGCGCGCCTATGTCCTGATTCTTATTCCTAGGGTTTATGATACACTTTAGCACATTATCAGAAGAAAAAAATCTCTGTAAAATGGACAGTACTGAGCAGGGATGCTTGAACTTTTAATATTTTATGGTATGTGCTCTTTAATTCTCTCTTGTACTACTTAATCTAGAGAAATTGAGGAAGATGATGTGTTATTTTATTCCTCCTCAATACTTGTGAATGGAAAATAAACGGAATTCAATCTAGGCTTTGGCATATTTTCAAAATTGCCCTTTCTCTCTCTCTCTTTTATTTTGTTTAGACCATTTGTACCAAGAATTCTCTAAAGTCATTAGAATAGGTTGCTCAGCATTTAGTGCATCCATATTCTCCACTGGTTTTCTGTGTTCCTAACAAATTCACAGAAAGAATTTCCTGATGAAATATACAGTTTAATATCACCTCTCTTCCTGGATTTAATCCCGAAGGGCTGTTATCATAACCTGCAGAGTGGCAGCAAAGATGCTAAAACAGGTCTCCAGACTTACGCACAACCACTCTGCTACACTAGCTGCTGGTGATGGCAAGTGGCAACAAGATGCACTTTGAAACCTAAGACAGATTTCACCATCTGCGAAATCTCCTGAAGAAGGAAAGCTTGCCTTCAAGTGAAAACAAGCAGAACAAGATGAATGAGCGAGTGAATTAATTTGTTAACACACCAATCTTCAGTTCAGAGAAAGAGATTCGGAGATGCAGGGTGCCTGTCATGTCCTGTGACAGCACACAGTCACCTCTCTGACTCCTCAGAATCAGGCAGTGGTAGTTACCTTCTGCTCCGAGGTCTCCTATCCTCCTGCGCTCTTATAAAGTTAATCATAACTTCATGGGAGATTGATTGTTTGTTTCGGGTTTGTTTGGTGGTGGTTTTTGGTTTTGTTTCTTTATCTGTTTTTTAATGCTTTGGAAAAAAATATGAAAAATGTCTGGTCTCATAAAACTAGTCACTACCCTGGGTAGTGTGAAATCAGTCTAGTCTAGTTCTCACTGGACTTTCTGGGATTCCCAGAATATAAGGTGTTGAGAGAAATTATAGTTTGTTGGGAGTTTTTTTTCCCCTATTTATATTTTGATTCATAACAGAGCCAGAAGGCTTTCACTGAAGTGAGCAGGACTGTTGTTCACAGTGACAAAATAGAACAGAACAGGAATTACACCTTTAAAATTTCTTAACCTGTATTTAGGGCTAAGAACAGGAGTCTGTTTATTCTCTGTAAAGATCAGTCATGATGTGTGAGGCATCTAGGTTGGTATTACGCTCTTGGTCACTGTACGGGTATTAGATGGTGAGTTGGACTAGATGATCCTTGTGGGTCCCTTCCAGCTCATAATTTTCTGTGATTTCTGTGATATGATGAATATGAAATATTATTCAGAGTCAAAAGCTGGAGAACCTGTGTTCATTGCAACACCACAGTGAGACTTACTGAAGGACCTTGGGCACCAGGCAAACCAACATCTCCTTTTTCGCCTTTCATACCATTGGCACCCTGCAAAATCATTATGAAAGAGCATTTATTTACATCTTTAATCTTACTAGCAGTTAATCTAGAAATGATAATATTTATTTGCAAATAATTATAATTTATAGAAAAGAATAACATGGCTCATATATAAAGGAAATTCTTTTAAAAGGTTTCAGGATTACTTTGTAAGTAATTGTTAACAAATGTAAAGTATGCTTTTATATTGATAGCTATCAGTTTTGGCACAATATTCACGACAATTTCTGAAGTTGGCATTCCATTCATGATATATTCTATTCAGTTTTGGAGCTGTTTCTGTTTTTACTGAGAAATTTCACTCGTGCATATATGAAGAGTGCAACCCACAAATACTGATGCATTTTCTCTCTCTCCTCAATCTAAGTAATGAGAAATTCCTGACAAGTGTTCAAAACATAGTTCCTTTCTCCTACAAGCTCCCTTGCCGAAGTCATGCTGTATATTACAAGAGAGGTACAACTGTGGTCAACATGCCAACTAATCTCTCCCTTCCCAATACAGTATTTTTTTTAATTGCAAGTGTAATGAAAAGTTCTAACAATCTTACACCTCCTCCTAGATTAGCTGCAGAACCACCTCAGATTTTTCTCCCAAATGCTTTCGGTCTCATTTGCAATTTACCAGCACTGTTGGAAATTCATGATAATGGAAGAGATAAAAAATGAAAGCATTTTAGCTAAAATGAATTCATTATTTTTTCATACTCACTGGCAGGCCAGGCAGTCCAATTCCTCCCTTTTCTCCAGCCATTCCAGGATCACCTGTATCTCCTTTTGAGCCCTTAGGACCCTAAAATATGGACTTATTCAGGAAGCCATGTAAAAAACCAGACACCAACAGTATTCTAGCTTTGATCCTAATAAGTTAAGTCACGTGCATGCACATACCTTTGCTATTAAAATGCAGAAATGCAGATATTATTAGATTACAGAGTACACAACAACATAATGATCTTTATTAATCACTATAATCAGATTATTACTTAGATTATGAAATATAAATTACAAATTGAGGTCACGGAATTCTCTTGAAATAACCCCTAGTTGCTCACATGTTCTTCACTACATGATTTACACATAATGTACCTGCTCTCCATCAACTCCTGGAGTTCCTGGGGATCCTGGTTCACCCTGCAAAGGATAAGATGGAATTGGATTATCCCAAATGTCCCAGACATTAGAGGAAAGAGGCAGAGAAATTGCCATAACGAAACACAGAAAAGCCAAAGAATATTCTGCCAAAAAACCCAGCACATGTCTAATACCTGTATTATAGCCTATTATAGCCCTGCTGATTAAGACATTGCCTGAACTTTGGGTTGCATAAAGGCCAGACAAATGCATAAAAAGAAAGGAAAAGGACACAAAATCCCAGGGGTGAAAAGACCCCAAATCAGTGGCAATTTTGCCCACTACTGGAATAAATATGGAATCATGGATCTTGATTCATGTAAGGGAGACAGAGACTTCATGTTCTCTTTCTCTGGCTAATACGAATCATCCACTGAAGGAACTCACATTTACAACATTGTCCTATGACCAGCTCCTGAGAAGCATTCTCTAAGGGAGCAAGTTACATTGATGGGTAGAGTCTACAATATAGGAAAGAATTTCCTGTCATGTTGAATTCTGATTTATGTCATAAATTTTGAATGAGAATGCTCAGATACCTGAAGGAACACAACCTCTTCCACTCTGCAACTCCGTGTTTTACAACATACTCCAAGCTGCAGAAATGCTGGGTAGATGATAATGCAAAAAAATTATGCACACTTAACTGTGTATTCTTTTATTAGTTTTCACACAAAAGAATGAACCTTATTTCTCACAATTTCTCAAAGCAATGAACATGTGTATTGTGATGCATTTCCATATAAAACATTGGATGAAGTTTAAAATTGCAATGTCTAGTATTGTTATTGAAGATGCACATATTTGCTCCTGGAAGAGCTGAGAGACATGCAGGGAAGAGGAGAAATATCTCAATTAATTTAAAAGCAATTAAGGGAGAGTCCACTAACTTCAACAATTATTTTTTTTTTAAGTACAGGAAAACTTATTACTTAAATTTTATAGAATAGTGCAGCGTATGGTATTCATTGCCCCTGTGTGGGCTGTTCACTAACCCTTCTGGTACTATGTGTGCATACATATATATATATTATAAATATATATACAAAATACCACCAGCCAGGTGGTATTAGCAGGCCTGGGTTTCCAGCCAGGCTCCTGCTGCAACATGTGTATGTTTTAATTTTTACTGACATTAGAAAATATTGTACTTATTTGTATGGGTACCACCATGATATAAAAGCTCTCACTCATACTGTGGCCAGTGGTATCTTGCACACAGTTCTGCCTACCTCATTGCCCCTCAGACAGAAGTGAGGCATTGCAGCCACTGTGCGGCTACTTTGCAAAGTCCTAGGCAACAGCCTCAGGGCAGATCCCCGAGCGAGATGCTTCTGCACACTTTCAGGACTACGTAATTAATTTTGCTAGTTCTTAGTTGAACATCTGTGTGCGGCAACCAAACAAAGCACCTATTCTGGAAAACTACTTTTCAAGAGTCTGGGATTCAAAGTTGGAAACATGCCATATTTTGATAAAATTACAGTTAAATATGCTTTACCAGAAAGTTCCATTTACCTGTGTGCATACATAATTTGAAAAACAAAACACTCCACCCTGAATATACAATGGGTAAAACAAGGAAGATCACCTTTGGCCCTTGCAGCCCTTGGGGTCCTGGTGGTCCTGGTGGTCCCTAAACAGAAACATAGAAACCTCTCAGCTTTTAAATAAATTCCCGAAGAACTTGCTATTTAAGCATGGTGTGAATGTTAATACAGCTACTGTAACAAAACGGGTTAGGTTTTTAACACAAGGGGAACCAACACCAGTTATAGACAATGTTTTAATCTATGACAACTCTAAACAACAGAAGAATACTACATAAACCAGTGTTAAAATAATAAAGTCCTCTGCTCCTCCTGATGAAATGGTAAAGCTCCTCTTAATGGGAGACCAAAACTCACCTCAGCCACATTTGGCAGTCCTCACAGTCTGATTCAAAACAATCTGAGATCATGAGAAATCTCCAACTGATTGAAAAGAGGATTCTGCTAAAAGTGTATTTGGGGATAATTTAGATAATAAATGCTAAGTGCATTTGGGGATACCCAGTACTCTGTGAAATTGCCATGGAGTTGTCTTTCATTTCTACCTCAGACTGTGGATGCAGTGTGATGTATCAAATATGTACTGGTGTGGATGGTGCATAGTGGGGATGCTTTAAAAAACCTCACAACAACATCAAAAAATCCCCTGAATTAATATAAAGAAAGAGCACGTAGAGATCTGCACGGGTGTTAGATGGTGAGTTGGACTAGTTGATCCTTGTGGGTCCCTTCCAACTCATAATATTCTCTGATTCTGTGTGATTCTGTGAGATGGGAAAATAGGACTAAGAGTAATCTTGCAGAGAAGAATGTGAAACAAAAAAGAATAACAAGGTGATTTGTTTATATCAAGTCTTCAACTTTAAGGAATAGCTAAACCTCCAATACTATAAGCATCTTCTAGCTGGTGTCAGTATTCTCAGATATTGTGTCTGGCTGGGTGTGGCTAAACTTGCCACAGAAATCAAACAGAGTAAGAGGATTGGAGTCTTCAGTTGTACACATATTTTGGGGACAAGTGCTGGAAATTTAAACTTTATTTCTCAGATTTGGTTAAATGGAAAAACAGAATTCCTCATACTTAGGCTTTCTACTTATATTTAGGTATTTATAGTAAGTGAAGTAACTGAGACAGGCCTTTTTTCTGAAAATGTTTAATTTTCATGGGGCCTAAAATCTCCCAAATCAAATTTCTTCACAAGCTAGTTTGAAAGAATTGAATTTCTAATCTGAAAATAAGGTTGAGAATAGAAAATTGTGGTACTCAAATGCTACTTCATGTTTTCACTCCCAGATAGACACCTGCAGACAGGAACATATATCAAAAATTCCCAAGCAGCTATCTGCCTAGATGTGTTCCTAAACAAGTACTGAGTTCTTTGTTTTCTTGGTGTCTTACTTAAGTGAACTTAAGTTTTCCCATTAATTCAGCAGGTGCAGAATCGGTTCCATTGTTGAATGGCTTTCAACAATAGGTGCTCTTTTATGAAAACACCAAACAAATAAATAAATACATGCTATGGTCAACCAAGTTGACATCCAATGAAGACATGTCCTGAGCTAGCAGAATTATGAACATGGTGCAACACAAAGTTTTACGACACATAGCAAGTCATGCAATAGGAATTACCGTGACAGTCAGGGTGGCAATCCGCTGTTGGCAAAATACATTAACAGGAGACATCATTAGCAGCATTAAACAATGATATAAATTATTCTAATACTATATATTATTTTGTTATATTATTCTGCTACATTCTGTTATAATCACCACAGAGCCTACAGCTGCATCTGGGAGACACCATGGCATCAAAAAAATGAACCAAATCCCTGTTATTTTTAGGTTGTACTAGGTGCTTGGCTTCTATGGGAATTAAGTTTTTACATACATGAACATTGCAGGTTTTTGTACAACTTAAGGGATCAAATAAATGATAACTAAATAGCAAAATCGTAACAGCAGTCTTCAAACAGGTTTTTTAAATTTGTAAAGAAAACATGATGAGTTGGTGTCTTGTTGACTAAAAGACTAATCCTATGTTCCATAACATCTGCAGGGTTTGCACTAATGTTTAATTAATAAAAATGATTCCTAGAGTAGAGATATAAGATAGATTTTCATATAGAATTGCAGTTCTAAATCCAAAACTGACAGTCCACAACCCACCTATATACCCTACAATTCTGCTTTAAGTGTCTGGAAGGACAAAAGATATTTTCATCATGGAAGGAGGCAAAATATCTTGACCTAACATAATTTTTTTTTCCAAAGAATCTAAAAGCAAGTGAAAAATTGTTCAGAAGTAATTTAAATGCTTGTCTATATTTTTAAACAGAGAAAAGCCTCCAAATACTGCAGCTTGCACATGCTTTCCTTTTGCACATGAAGAACTCACTGGTGTAAATGAAATAAGAAATATTTTGCTTTTCTCTTTTTTTTTTTCCCATGTGCAAACAAAGGTTTACAGATCTTCTGTTTTAAGCTTTAAAAGAATTTTCATGTCAGTGCAACCATACATACTGTTGGCAAGAATCTGGAACTCGCTTATTACAAACTACTTGAAAAAAATTGTTCTCTAACATGCGGCTTTAATTTATTCATACTCTATGAATTTTAACACATTAACAGAAATACATCAACAACTTTAAAAATAATGAAAAGTTCTGTTTATCTACATATGAAAATGTAAAATAATCCTTTCAAATTACTGTATACATGTTCACATTAATGGATTCCATTACAATATTTTAATATCTGATGCTAAAGCTCCTACAAAAATTAAACTTTTGAAGCTACTGCTTTTTGTCCAGGGCAATTTTGCAGAATTGGTCCGAAGAGCAATTTTGATAGAGACCTGAGCTTTTATATCTGGTCCTTCAAGTGAAAGCCATAACCATCAGCAGGGGTATTGCTGGAAATATGATGACTATTTTAAGACTGCAGTTTTCAGTGCTGATGGACTAAGACATTCTCCACTGACACATGAGATCAAGTAAGAGGCACAAGGCAAAGTAACTGAATTGCTATAGTGCTTGATGATTTATTACTAAATTATAAAAAACAGACAGGCAACCCAGATCTTACAATCTCTTGTCAACTTCTTAATTCATCAGGCCAAATTATGTGCAAGTCCTCAGCCCAGTGCTGAGCACTCAAAGTTCACATGTATTTCCATGAGAGAACTGCAAGACTCAGAGCCCCTAAGAATTTGGCACCAAGAGACTTAGGAATGGGTGTTTGCCATCGGAAAGGACTGAGATGGATTTGGCAAGCATAATTTCAACTGATCCTATATAATCTTACTTACACCCTCCTTGCACAGCCAGTCCCATTAATACCAATTATTTGTTGCCCTGGATCAGAAGGTGCTGACATTTGAAATGATTTGCAATGGGATAAAGGCTTCCTAGTATGTTTCAACCACTGCAAAAGTGTTTTGTCCCTTTTTAAGGCTTCTTTATGTGCTGCAGCTTTTCTGAGAAAGCTTGAAATTAACATTGATGCCAGAGTTAAGATACAAAGATGGAATGGAACACAGGAGGTACAGGGGCTAAAGCCTCTGGTAAATGTGTGTCTGGTAACATGCAACACTAATTTCAGGCTACATTCAGCATGTAACTCAGAGAGTAGTTTAAATGACTGAAAGTTGTGTGTCTAAATTCCCTTACAAACAAACCAAATGAGACGAATTTAACGCAGTGCCTCATAACATGCCTATGAAGACTTCCCTGTAGATACCACTCACAATGAAAGAGTGAACATAGCTTTAATGGGTTTTACATTTATTAAAGGCAGTGAGATTTTTTTTTTCATCAAGAATCATGACAACCAAATGACTGGTCAGGTATTTACCCCCTCCCACTGACTACATGCAAGAAAAAAGTTCATCAGCTTCAGTGAGAAAGTAATCAGATGCACAATGAGCCAAATCCAGTCTTCAGTTTCACATAAGCAAGCCATTCACTTTGGTGGAGTTGTACTGTGCAGAATTTGCATCTGAGTATGCTGCAATGTAAATCACTTTGACTGCAATGACACATGTCATCTTGATCTTTTGCTTTTATGCAAACACTCACTCATTCTTTTTGTAAACCCACTTTAATCCTCCACACTTTTCTGCACACCAGTCAAAATAGGTTTTCCAGAAATGAATAAGTGAGAAGACTGGTGCTTGGTCTATTTAACATACTCAGGTTGCTGATTGAATTCACAGATTGCTAATGGAACCATGTTACATGGTTTCCAAATCTGAAATATTCTGCTTTTTGCATTTCGTAGGAAGAGGAAGACAAGAACAAAAAGATATTTCAATATTATACTAAATGAATTGAAAAGCAGACACTTCTGTTGAACCTGTGTATGTGGTTTATTACATGAATTCAGCACTGAACACCAGAGCCAGCAATGAATCAGCTTTATGCTCATTAGATGATGTCAATACTCTCCAGGGGATATGGAACTAATTCACTCAGCTACATTTTATCAAGAGAACAGTTTGTTTAACACCAAACAGAAAACCTGGTTTCCAAATATAGAAAGTAATTCTGCCTAATAAGCTCCTCAATTTAGCACACAAAATGTATTCAAGGTCTATGCAAAAGCGAAATACAATGCTGTCAAGCTGCTTTATCCCTGATCAGACTAAGCCAATCCAGCCTTGTTATGTTTGCATACCTGCAGAGCTTCATGGATATTGCCATTATAATCAATTATCTCTGTTGCACCTTGATCACCCTTCTGTCCAGGTGGTCCCTGTAATACATTTTCCATAAAAATTTTGAGACAACTGCCAAAGACTATTCTAGAGTCTTAACTACCGATACATGCTTTGATTTGACTGTGTGGTGTTGGAATCTTACTATACTTAAAATACACTACTACAAACCACAAAAGTTAGCATTAAAATTAGGATTGTTTTTAAAGAAAAACATTTAAAAAAACCCCATTTTTAAAAAAAGATAAATAAGCAGGACAGTACACAGTGACTTGTGCTGCAGTGGGAAAGCAAATACATAAAGCTTCAAAGGGGAAATATTTAAGCAGTTCCTATACTCTAGTTTTGTATTGGACGGGAAGAATGTCAGAACATCTGGCATGTAACATCCTGTCCACAAATCATGAGCAGGAAACTACAATAGTGGTGGGATGTTTCTCATATTAAAGGCCAATTAGCAACACACACTCCAACAGTCTAGCGCCCAATCTCACTCGGAGTTTTAACTAGAGTTACTGCTACACTTTCAGGTCATGTGGACTGAAACCAAAAGTACAAAACTAAGAGCTGTGATGAAAAGTAGACTTACTCGTGGACCTGCAGATCCTGTGTCACCTCTGTCACCTGTATCACCCTAAGTAAAAATGATATTTGAAAACAGATACGTCATTTGACAATGTATCACATGGTTCTTCAGTGGTTTAAAGGGCCTCTCATCCTAAACAGAATGTGGAACTTAATTTAAGGAAAAAATCCTTTAAAATCTGTGTAATGGTAAAGTTAAAAATGACGATTTAGTTCTGAGTAGTATTGGTTTGGGATAAGAAATCCCACAGAACCAAAAAAAGAAACATTACCAATCAAGTAATTTGTTTAACATCCCCATTCTTAATGACATTAATATCAAAAGTTAGAATAGAACACAGGAGAAATGAAATCACTCCGTCTGAAAACAGTCAACAACTTCTTCAAAGGTGTGTTTCAAAATGTAAAAACCTTTCTCTCTGTGATCATGACACCACTAACTTTCTGAACTTCCCTCCTCTGAGTCATTGCCTCCCCTAGAAACACATCACTGTCAGCATCACCATTTCTTGACTCTCTTTCTNGGTCCCTGGAGGTGTTTAAGAGAAGACTGGATGAGGAGCTTAGTGACATGGTCTAGGTGGGGGTTGTAGGGTTGGATGGTCCTGTGAGTCCCTCCTGGCTCAGAGTGGCCTGTGCGCCTCTGAGGGATCTAGGTTTATGTTCACCACACTGGGGTGTGCGGTCGGTCTCTGTACAGGTGTTAGATGGTGACTTGGACTAGATGATCCTTGTGGGTCCCTTCCAACTCATAGTATTCTGTGATTCTGTGATTCTGTTTAAGATCATTAACAGCTTACACACAGCTTTTCTTCCTGTGACTTTCAAACATGCATGCGTGTGCATATCCCAGCATTCACAATTCATTTAATTTCACAGTCACTTGCACTGTAGGATCTTATATTTTTACGCTACTCCAAATTAATATGGAGAACAACTGCAACTTTTCCTCCTGTTGAAATCTAGAGAACTTTGGTAAAAGTCAGGGAAGGACGATTATATTCACCAGTGGTAATAGAACACATAGAAAACAGAATACTTTCATAAGGCTAATGAAGACATATGGAAAGCAGGCTGGTGGCAGGGCATAATCAAGGTTGTGCCATCTGCCTTTCCTTTCAGTGTTGCCTTGGGAGCAGCTAGTGAACATGCCACTGAAACTATTAAAAAATGAAGTCTGCAACCGCTAGATTTCTGTGGGCTAGATTTTCATGACAGGTATGCAGGTAAGATGAAAATGGTACATAATTTTTTGATAAAAAGGGAATCACATAAAAGGGACATCTTTGTGATTTTGGTGCATGTGGGAGGTGTCCAGATACTGTAGTCAAATGAGAGGCTGATTTAGTCTTCTAGGCTCATTCTGATACTTTAATCCCCTCCTCACATCCCTCTCTTCCCAATGCTTCTTGCAGTGAGAATGAATGAGGTTAAATGGCACTTAATCATATCCTTAGGCACTTACAGTCACTCTTCAAGGACCTTATAAGTACTGCAAACAGTATCATACCAGCCCACGCTGTCTTACCACCTTTATTCTGACAGTGGACTCAATAACCACCTAAACAAATGATTTTCATTTTGCTTTTGCTTTTAAGGAATCCAGTGAGCACAGTATTTGCACAACAGATGGAGCATACATTTTATCTCTCTCTCCATGTATGCGAATCAGCTATATCTACTGAGAGATAGATGAGTAGACAGATATACTCAAAGTAGGTCTCAAGCTGGTGAAACAGCAATGCAAATAACTCTCACTTTTATAGGGCTTCTGGTCATTACATCTCAGTCTGCAGTACTTGGAATAGCACTGATTCTTAACTCATCAAAGTGNCCCTGGAGGTGTTTAAGAGAAGACTGGATGAGGAGCTTAGTGACATGGTCTAGGTGGGGGTTGTAGGGTTGGATGGTCCTGTGAGTCCCTCCTGGCTCAGAGTGGCCTGTGCGCCTCTGAGGGATCTAGGTTTATGTTCACCACACTGGGGTGTGCGGTCGGTCTCTGTACAGGTGTTAGATGGTGACTTGGACTAGATGATCCTTGTGGGTCCCTTCCAACTCATAGTATTCTGTGATTCTGTGATTCTGTTTAAGATCATTAACAGCTTACACACAGCTTTTCTTCCTGTGACTTTCAAACATGCATGCGTGTGCATATCCCAGCATTCACAATTCATTTAATTTCACAGTCACTTGCACTGTAGGATCTTATATTTTTACGCTACTCCAAATTAATATGGAGAACAACTGCAACTTTTCCTCCTGTTGAAATCTAGAGAACTTTGGTAAAAGTCAGGGAAGGACGATTATATTCACCAGTGGTAATAGAACACATAGAAAACAGAATACTTTCATAAGGCTAATGAAGACATATGGAAAGCAGGCTGGTGGCAGGGCATAATCAAGGTTGTGCCATCTGCCTTTCCCTTCAGTGTTGCCTTGGGAGCAGCTAGTGAACATGCCACTGAAACTATTAAAAAATGAAGTCTGCAACCGCTAGATGTCTGTGGGCTAGATTTTCATGACAGGTATGCAGGTAAGATGAAAATGGTACATAATTTTTTGATAAAAAAGGAATCACATAAAAGGGACATCTTTGTAATTTTGGTGCATGTGGGAGGTGTCCAGATACTGTAGTCAAATGAGAGGCTGATTTAGTCTTCTAGGCTCATTCTGATACTTTAATCCCCTCCTCACATCCCTCTCTTCCCAATGCTTCTTGCGGTGAGAGAGGTTAAATGGCACTTAATCATATCCTTAGGCACTTACAGTCACTCTTCAAGGACCTTATAAGTACTGCAAAGAGTATCATACCAGCCCACGCTGTCTTACCACCTTTATTCTGACAGTGGACTCAATAACCACCTAAACAAATGATTTTCATTTTGCTTTTGCTTTTAAGGAATCCAGTGAGCACAGTATTTGCACAACAGATGGAGCATACATTTTATCTCTCTCTCCATGTATGCGAATCAACTATATCTACTGAGAGATAGATGAGTAGACAGATATACTCAAAGTAGGTCTCAAGCTGGTGAAACAGCAATGCAAATAACTCTCACTTTTATAGGGCTTCTGGTCATTACATCTCAGTCTGCAGTACTTGGAATAGCACTGATTCTTAACTCATCAAAGTGTGGATCCACAAAATCATTGCAAACCAAATAATTGCATAGTCAGGTGTTGGGTGCTGGTATGTGGGAGGGCTAATACACATCAGTTACACAGAGAGAAACCAAGTTGCACAAGGAACACCAGAGGAGAGTGAAATTGATGTTGTAACAGAAAAAGTATTAGAATCACAGTATTCATAAAACATAGGATTTTACTCTAATAGCAAAAGTTGAAAGTCAGAATGTTGTACTCATAAAGAACACTGCAGATTGTTACAGGTTCTTCTCTGTACGGGTGTTAGATGGTGAGTTGGACTAGATGATCCTTGTGTGTCCCTTCCAACTCATAATATTCTGTGATTCTGTGATTCTGTGTTTCTTTTGAAGAGCTATGTGACATTTCTGTGAAATGTTGCACATAACTGATCCCAAAAATCATCGTGTTAATTACTCCACTACAGACAGTTAGTTTCTTTACTACTAACCTTTGACCCTTTTGGGCCTCTAGATCCAGGTTCACCTGTTTTCCCCTGTTTGAAGGAAGATAGGAGAAAAAGGACAGAGAAATGGGAGTGCAGAGAAAAAGAAATTAGTAATGACTAACTACAGTATGGAACAGCAGAAATCCTTCATTTTGTATTACCAAGGTAATGAATCTGTAAAGGCACTGAATTTAATAGCACCCAGATTAATATATTCTTTAACACCAGAGTGCAAACATCACAGATTCCACCCTTCCAAAGGGAAAATAGCATTGGCAATAGTAAAGAGAAAGCATCATTAGCACTAGTTTTCAGGAATGCTCTTTGTCATTCCACAGCTCCTGAGAAATGATAGCCAAGAGACAGAGAAGTTAGTTAAATATTCTAGCATAGGGAGATTAAGATAAACTGTTATCACAACTTATTTTCCCAACAGTTCAGGTGAATACAAACTAATGGGCCAATGAGCACAGAATTGGCCTTACTGTCTTTAAGACATATCAGGAAAGAAAAACTTGATGGAAATGACACAGGGGGAAATATTAAGACAATGCTAAAATGTAGTTAGATTAATCTCTTTCTCAGAGTTAGAAAACAGCATGCAAAATGGATTTTCTCTGCATTCAATAGCTACACTGGTCAAAGAGTTCAAACTTAGATGCTGAAAGTTAGCGACCTGGAGGTCAAGACTTCAGCTGGAATGAATTAGGCCAATTCCATGACAGTGTATATAGGTAGTGTCTTTACTTTGTAGACCAAATAAGAGTCCATTCAGACTGCAGTTCCACAGCTGTGAAGACAAAACCGCCATTGTCCTCTGGACTGAAGTAGGGTATTTGACAGCATTTTCATATAGAAGCTCACTTTCCAAGTTTTGTTCTATTTCTCAGTAGGAAAAAATGTATTCATAACGTATAAACCCAACAAAACATTTCCAATGTAAAATCATACTGACCTTTGGTCCAGGGACTCCAGGTTCACCTCTCTCACCCTTCCCGACTGGGCCTGTCTCTCCTCTGTCACCCTATTGCAAAAGATACACATATATCACAAAATACTGGGCAGTCTTTAGTACACCAACTCAGCATGACCAAAGAAACCAAGACAAGACAAGAAAGAGAGGTTTAGTTTATCTGTATTTTCAGTGTCTGGTATGTAGTATCAAAATTCTAATCCCTGCACATACTTTCAAGCTATTTTTCTAAAAAATATTTATAAAAACACAGTTTCTTCAGTCATGCATATTCCGCTTCTTGAACAAGTCAGTTTTGGGATTCTAACATGAAAAAAAGCTATTTATTAATCCAATAATAATTATACAACATCTGCCTTCACATTTTTTGAGAGCACCAATAAAAATATCTATCTATCTATCTATCTATCTATCTATCTATCTATCTATCTATCTATCTATCTATCTATCACTAGTCCACTAACTCTGACTTTCTGCATTTTCCTCCATTAGTACAGTCTCAGTCTCTACTACTTGCTGAGGAAGTTGAATTTAATGTATCAGCTCTGGACAGCTACCCTTACCTTTGTTCCTGGTAGCCCTGGCAAGCCAGGTTCTCCTTGTGGACCAATGAAACCTGGTTCACCCTTTAAAAATACAATATGAGTTGGAATGTTAGTTGGCAATTTATTTAGCAGAATGCAATTATGCATTTTCCCCAGTAATGCTTACAGCTCTCCAGCTGTGATGCAAAAGTTATACAGAAGTACTTTTCAACAAGGGTAACTTTCCTCAGCATAAATTCTTGTAGCAAACCATCACACAGCACATGAAATGCAAATGAAGCAGAAGGTGTCAAACACATGATTTTCATGAGGTTAAGGACTGTTAATATGCAACCTGGACTGTAATGTAACATACCCAACTTATATCAGAACAAGTCTGAAGCCAGGAAGTGAGTTCTCAGTGTTCCTAAATTTAAAAAGGGACAGTTCATATCAGTCATGTGTTATGAGGTTACTTTCTAATGCAGCATGTGAATAGATAGGCAGACATGGCAAGTGTATGACAAAACAAGAACAACCAGAGAGGACAGATGGTACTGTTGTAATGTGTTGAATCTCCTTTCAAGTCAGAGATGCAGCACCATGGTATTCTCCCTCCTCATTCTGACAGTAAAACACTTCAACTCTGCACCCAGACAACTTCTCCGACTCTGAACAGCTGGGAATGAGCCACAGCTTTCTTCATTCCCTCTCTGCTCTGTCTCCTTCCTTCCCTTTCATTGATACAAACACAACAGACAAACAGCAGGAACAGCATTAAACAGAGGACTAAGGCCATAGATAAGACACCTGTCTCCATTCCTGAAGGAGGATAATGGAAGATCAATAAAGATCAATGGAAGATCAATATGCTTTCCTTCACGAACTCTCCTGAATAAGGTTTCTTGCTATTTGATCTTGCATCTTTTCCAGATAAATCTGAATCAAGAAGATATACCCACAACCAGGAGTAAATATTAGAATCTGTAGTGTAATCCAGTTAATATTTATTAGCATTTTAACAATATCCCTGAACCTAAAACCTAAAGATTACCCATCAAATGCCTCTTCAGATACCTAAAAGACAGATGTGTCATAATCCTGTAGTGCCATCATTACTGGTAACATACAGACATTGCACGTGAGCAGTCGAACAGTATTTCTCTTCACCTCTTCCCCTCCTTAGAAATACAGGTACACCGTAGAGGCTGAGAAAATTAGGAAGTATTCTTTAACATTCACATGTGCTCTCATCAGCAATCCCCCATCAACATTCAAAGCAAACCCATAATCAGAGAAATTTTTCATTTTGAGTCAAATCTTGCTCTTTGCTCAGGACTATACTAGTTGCATACTACAAGAAAACTTCTTGACAAAGTCCAAGGAGCTGCCCTACCTTCCCCTAAAATCTCTAAAGAGGTAAGAAAAACATGCTTTGAAAAAGCTAGTAGAATTGATAATGAAAGAAGGTGGTGGCTTAATTAATATAATGTATTGGGTTTTTCTGTGACTGGGGCAGGGGGGCTATGAGGGAGGCTTTTCTTTGAGAAGTTGCTGGAAGCCACCCTCCTAGCTGGCAGAGCCAATGCTGGCCAGCTCCTGGCTGGACCTGCTGCTGGCCAAGGAGAAAAAAAGTGAGGAAGACGATGACAATCATGGCTGCCAGAGAAGAGCATTGAGAAGATGTAACAGCAAATGCAGGCACTAAGGCCAGGGCTGAAGGAGGGGGAGGAGGTGTTCCAGGTGTCTGCCCGCAGCCCGCGATGATAACCATGGTGAAGCAGGCTGTCCTCCTGGAGCCCATGGAAAGATCACAGGGATGCAGATAACCACCTGTAGCCCGTGGAAAGGGAAGCTCACGCTGGAGCAGGTGGATGCTGAAGGTAGGCTGCAGCCCATGGGAATCCACATCGGAGCAGGGTCCCAGGAGAGACCTGTGGCCCATGGAGAGGAGAGTCCACGCTGGAGCAGAACTCTACCTGGTAGGATCTGTGCCTTGGGATAGAACCCATGCTGGAGCAGCCTGTACTGAAGGACTGCACCCCGTGGAGTGACCCATGGGCAACAGTGTTTGGAATAGCTGCTGCCCCTGGGATTGGACTCATGCTGGAGAGGGTCATGAAAGACTTTCTCCTGTGGGAGGGACCCCATGGAATGCAGGGGAATGGCCTCCTCCCCTGAGCAGTGGCAGAGAAACACCAACTGCCTGGTTTTCCCCTACTCCTGTCCCCCGCTGCCTACTGGAGGAAAGGGGGAATGTGGTATCTATTGTAAGACACAGAGGGGTGGGGGAGAAGGATGCCTTAAAGATGATACTTCTCACTTTAAGCTCTGATCTAGTTATAAATAAATTATTTATATCCCCACCTTGGAGTTTGTTTTGCCTGTGACAGTAAAGGACTTCTAATAGTCCTCATTCCTGCTGTAGCAAAACCCTTCAAGTTTGTTTTCTTCTTTTCCTCTCTTCTCTTTTGTAGGGCGGAAGGGGGGATGAAGTGAGAGAGCAGCTGTTGGTGAGTCTCTGGAATCCAGCCAGGGTCAAACCACCACAGATAAGTAGAATACAGGTCTTATATGGCAGAGAGCTTTAAATTTTTAAATGTGAGTGGAAGAAGTGGTGTATTAGCAGAGACCTAGGAACTGATTGGCTGAGTAGCAGCTCAGCCGAGAGAGATGTGGTGGCTATGGTGGATGCTGAGTTGAACATGATCCAACACTGCATTTTTATCACACACGAAACAAACTGCAGTAGTTAAAATGTGGCTACATTAAGAAAAATATGTAATTCTCCTTCTATCCAGTGCTAGGGAGGGTAAGTAGATTAAGAGACAGATCTGACTCGCCATCTGAACTAAGCTTCTAAGTAAAAAGATCATGTATTTAGATGATCGGAAACTGTTATGTCTTAAAGTATAGATAAGGCTGGAAAGGACCTTGAAGATCATCTAGTCCAGCCTATAATCCAACTAACCTATCAGCTACATCTAGATCATATCACTCAGCACCTCGTCCAGCCGCCCCTTGAACACATCCAGGGTTGGTGACTCAACCCATTGCACATCCGAATCATTCTTTCAGTAAAAAACCTTTTCCTAATATCAAGCCTAAACCTTCCCTGCTGAAGCTTAAGACTATGACCTCTCGTCCTGTCCCAAGGAGAAAAGACCAACCCCTGCCTGGCTACAACCTCCTTTTAGATAGTTACAGACAGCAATAAGGTCACCCCTGAGCCTCCTCTTTTCTAGGCTAAACAGACCCAGCTCCTTCAACCTCTCCTCATAAGGCTTATCGTCAAGCCCCTTTACCATCCTAGTTGCCCTTCTCTGAACTCGTTCCAGCACCTCGACGTCTTTCCTGAA
>WEKX01004045.1:153042-189383 GCA_013390025.1 Pitta sordida | reverse complement strand
GCCGTCCAACCGGTTCCTGACCCAGCAGAGAATATTCCTATCAAAACCCCTTGCTGTCATCTTCTCCAGAAGTATATCATGGGAGACTGTGTCAAATGCTTTACTGAAGTCCAGATACACCATGTCCACAGCATTCCTCTCAACCACCAGGCTTCTCTAATATTTCAAATCTCTGGAGTGTATTCAAAAGCATAAGGCATGAAATATGCTCATTTGGTATTACTTCTGCAACATTCAAAGTTAAAGGTGGTAACAACTGTATCAAGTTTGTTTCTGGCATTTCTGTCTCAGTTACTCAGAAGAGCAATATTTACAGGAGAAGCAACGTGAGAAGCGAGTAGGGCAGAACTGTGGTATAGGAGACCCGACTGCATATAACACTCATGATTTATCTGCCACTTAGCTGTAGGAAAGCAAGAGTGAAGGGTTGTTCAAGACAGTGCTTTGGTTTGACAACATTGTAGCTCTGGTGTTCACTGAAGCACCTCAAGTTCTTAAGCCTCTTGCTTAAATGAACTTAGAATTTGTACAAAACTACTGTGAAATGCTGAGACAAATGCAAGGAATCAGAGCAACCAAGACTTATAATACTTCTCTAAACATCTCACTACAACTTCTTACAATAAAATCAAAGTGTTATCGAGTAAGAATCTATCACAAGCTTCTTTGTCTGCTAAAGCTGGGGCAGGGAACACAAAATCTGCACAGAGGAGTTAAACAGCTTTGTTTTGAAAGAAAGCTAAGGAACTCCCCCCATTTGAAATACTGTTTGGCAGCTGTATGGAAAGCCATCATTTTAGTTTAACCCTCTGGTACAGTTACGAAATCACTGCTTAGAAACCACTATATTGCACAGGATGTCAACAAGACAAATCTAAGCATTCAAACTTCATCCACTTCTAGGAGTTGGAGTAATCAAAACACAGGCAGACTGGCAATAAAAAATAATCAACAAGCTTCTGAATTTCATCTAGTTTACAGAAATTATGTGTTATGTTTTTAAGAATAATTTTTAGTGTCTTCATATGTTAATATTTTAAGAGACTACTTCAAATATCTGTCGACTGTAGAAATACTAGTGGGTCAGATGGCAAATTATGCACTACTGTTCCAAAAAAATGGTTATTGTTGCCTCTTATCTGAACCAGGAAAGGCCCCTATAATGGCATACTGTACACTTAGTGTAATATGAGCTCCTCAGAATTCAACATTAAAAAGCCGAATTGTAATTTACTTAAGAGGACAGTTGAATTTTTATGAGGACTACTATCTAGCTATACTCATAACGGGGCTGAGGCAGAGGTTAGCTTTGATACTAGAAGTTAACCCTAAGATACACTTAACCTCATGCTCACTGTCATCTTTGAGTTTTATAGAACCTGTAATTGGCTAAAACTTGGACTTTCACTTAAGAAAGGTGCAAGAGTTGAAATACCAATTGCAATGCTGTTTGCTGTTTTGAACACTCCTACTTGGCAAATGTTTATTAAGAACGAAGTTCTAATACTGTATTTGATCAGAATTAGCTTTCATTGCACAGCTGAGACACACACAACTACCACTACTTGTGTTTGAAATTTTGTTCTCACAGACAGACCTAATCCATTCCCAGTGCCTCAAATAGACAGCTCTATGCTCTGACAAGCACTCAGCAGGGAACAGTTGCTGGATACACTGTTTTCCCATAGAAGGTTCTTCCTTCTGGAATTATTCTTCTAATGACTATAACACACATTTTCCCATCCAGATCAATGTTTGCCTAAAAAAGAAACCTCTGCTGCGGGAAGGCACCCAAACCACCAACTTTCCTGTAACAATGAAATAAATTCACTTCCATTTCTGAAATCACTATCCTACACCTAAGTCTCATGGTCACCTTACTATTTTCCAGCTACAACAGATTACTACAGAATTTTCTCTATGCTATAGAAATGTGACTAAACCAACATTTAGCCCAAGAATTTGAAAGGAGTAATGCAATTTCAATTGTTATTCTTATGTAGTCCAAACTCACCAAGGTCAGGACACCTATGTGCACACATCTGAGTTGGGAAACCATGCCAAAAGCATCCAGAATTTCTGTGGAGGCTTCCAGAAATGTAGATCCACCCTACCTTTTCCATACACAGAAAACCCAGCTGTGTGAGCTTAAGGAAAACCATGACCATGCTTGAACACACAGCTTCGGACAGGCTTGAAGCTTCCAAACTCCCGCCTGCAGGTCTAGTGGTTCTCCAAAAACTTCTGTGTCTGGCATAGGCCAGTCTGCAAATTCTCCAGGCATCACAGATCTTGAGAGACCCTGAAGTGTCCTTTCTGACAAGCACTGACATGGAAGGAACCCCATTTTAATCACATCAAGAGACTAAGGTATGCTTGCCTTCAGTGCTACCTTGGCTTACTAATAAACATATTTAAACCAAAACCAGTATGATTTCCTCTCCTTGCCTAACTCTACTGAAAGGATGCTGCAAAGGTGGAGACATTAGGAAGAGTTAGCAAAAAACCTCAAATCCAGATGCAAGACAATTTGGAGAACAGCTAAGAAGTTACAATAAACTGGATTTGGTTCACTGGTGCCTGTGCTGATTTTTCAGAACCTGACATCTGCTGCTCAAAGACTTTACAGTGAATCCTCTCTGTATGGCGACTTCTTCTTCACGACCTCGCTCATTTGNGGGCTGGCGCAGGTCCCCCGGGGTTGGCGTGAGCACCGGGGCCAGGCCAGGCCGGGGGGCTGGGAGGGAGCAGCGCGGGGTTTGGGCTGCGGTCACAGCAGCCACGCAGAAACGGTTCCCTTTGCTCACCTGTGCCAAGACAGACTACGGGAAGGAGGAAAGAATTCTCCGCAGCGCTTCGGAGTTCCGGCGGGTGGAGCAATGGGCGTGGCCTGCATGTATATTAACGACCTGCAGTTCTTTGCGAGATTAATATTTCGCGAGGCCTTTGGCCTGTCCCTTTCCTCGCGATGGAGGAGGTATAATCGTATTTCGGAGGTTGCTACCTAACCAAAATACTGGAATGAGGGCTGAATTCTCAGGAGCCTGGAACAGAGCAATTTATGGCGATTGATGAAGTTGTGCTTGCTCCTGCCCCACCTCTGTCTCCGGCATTTAGTTCCAATTAACTAATGTCTCAGAATTAGCTGGCCTCAGATTGTACCAGTCAGAGAGTACTTTTTCACTGTGAAGAGCATTAGAAGGGCTTTATACATAGCCTGATTCCATGGGAATTTTGTTTTCAGGAGGACTACAACATTCAGCTCCTAAGAAGGAAATGAGAATGGTACAAGGAAATCTGATAAAAAAAAAATACTAACCCCATTTTATAAGGTCTTTTCATATCACTTAAGAATTGGCTCCAGAAACTGCCAATTAAAACAGGTTGTCTGGCTCACTCAGTGCATTTGAAACAATACCTTTACTCACTAATCAGTCTCTAAACTTAGAAAAACAATTGTGGTTTAGAATTTCCAAGTGCATATTTAGCCTTTATGATTAATTTAGAGTTAGAGATGTAAAACCTTACAACTTGGCTAAAATCCTGAAGCTTTACAACAAGCCCTACTTGGTATAACATATATTGCTTTTTAGTGATTCTAATTTTCTCCTTGCTTTTAAGTTCTGTCTGCTTAGAAGGTATGTTGTTTCTGGAGGGTGCTAACAGAATCAGTAATAATTGTGATTAATTCTGCATGCATTGATCACATAAGGGACTTTTTACTTAAAGGGTAATTATAATTCAAGTCAATAAAAACACTTGTAATGAGCATCTAATTTTTAATGCTTTGCAATGACTAGACAGCTAAATGATGAAGAGTCTGGTCTTGAACTGTTTCTTGTAGAAAACAGTTAAGCTGACAAATCTATGGAATTTTTGTTGCTACTCTGAAAGATACTTTATTGCACGCTCTCATTTTCTGACTTTATAAAAATATGTATTTGTAGTTTATAAAAATAAGTATACATAAAAATATGTATATTGAGAAATATTCAGATTACTGATGTCAAGTCTTTTTTGTGGACGACAAAGTTCTTGATTTCTGAACACAGCAGGATGTTGGACTCTCAGATTATTCAACTGCTTTCAAAATTTTGGATTTGGATTTGTTTTTTGTTAAAACAAATTAAACTATGCTTTAAAATATATGCTGTGAGATAGCTCCCTGTCAGCTCAGTCTTCCAACTAGCAATAGATTTAGAGGAAACAATATTCTATGTTTCAAGTGCTTATGTTTTAGCTTTTTTCAGGACAGAAAATGAGAGCTTTCATGATTTGGAGGATATAGTTTCTGACAGATTAATAAGAACTGCATATATCTTGAAGAATGTCCCAGTAAACACTCCCAACATATGCATACCATTCAAGGTTGAAGATGATTTCATTTCTGGCCTTAATTATCAAAATTATTTCTGGGAATTACATGTTTACCCTGTGCAAGTGATTACTGCCATAACACATGGAAACCAGGGAGCTAGGAAAGGAACAAAGTTAGGTTTGTAACAACATATGTACAGATGTATGTATGCATACTTTCACTATGGAAAGTGAATACTCAAAATTAATTGCACAATTGTGTAAAGTATTTTACCTACCCATCAACAGAGCAACATCTGAAAACTAGCCCACCAAATGCAGGTAGTAAGTCCTATTTCTTTAGATCAGTTCCCATTTTCACCCAGAATATGCATTCTTATAATCTACTTTTCAGTATTTAACTTATACTACACTATGCACTTTCCTCTGCTTAGGCAGATGACATACTTTCAAGAACACTGCATGTGAGTAATGAAATGTTGGAAGTTTATTCACACTTGAATATTTCCATGCATATATCAGCTAAGGCAAGTGCTTTCATGCCCCTGAATTCAGGCTAAAAAGAGTTCTGCATATGGTGACCCATCAGATAAAGACGAACTGAAGCCTGGACAAGAATATCTGAGTACTAGAAAAATGGAGAGAGAGATAGGCCCTACAGGCCTCCCATTAACAGTGACTGTCAAGGAGTAAAAACAGGAAGCAGAATGGAAATATGGAAAAGGAAAAATGCATTAGGTAAATGTGCACACCCTTCCTAAGAACTCCTGGGAGAAAAGGGTAATTTGCAGACTCCAAAATTAAATGCTTAGAACTGCCATTTACTTCAGATTTCCTTTCATTTTGCTGCCAGATGATAAGAGCAACATTTAAACACATAAGCTTCAGTAACACTTGCTCTCTTTTCTACAAGAGTTTAAATAGAAGACTAACTTATATGTATCTACCTTGAAAATTCTGTCTGTCGTTTTCTCCAGAAGTTCTCTTTTGTAACAGAACTGACTGCGGGAAATAAGTATTAACTCTTCTGAAGCCTAAAGAATAAGTTCTGTGAGGCAGAGAGGCTTTCAGTCTTTACATACAACATATAAACTCACAGGATAAGATCACCGAGCATGTACAGAAAACAAAATTATGTAGAGAAGAAAATGAGGACTGTTTTTTCTTTCATGAAAAGAAAAACACAAGGATATAAACTTGACTCAAATTCCCATATCCTTATCCAGGTTCTTATGAAACCTTGTTCAGACAGAGTCCCAGGGAAGTCAATCCAAAGTAATTTTATAGAAAGACACAAGATGCTGCATAGTGGCAAGACTGTTGAATCAACCAGTTCCACTGGATTTTAAAACACAGAAATCCTTCCCTACCTCCCAAAAGCAGAAGGGGTAAGCAGCCTGTCTTTTCTCATGTCAAATCATTCAACAGGATAAAATTAAACTATTATATGCACTCACAAGCTTCAGTTCAGTATCTGTTTTAAAAACTGAGGGATAAATGCCAGGAATCTCAATGAAAATCCAGTTCCTACATAACATGCTGCTAATGAGACAAGACTTGTGTTCTGTGAAGGCTTCTCACTCAGTGAAGTTGAGATCTGTACAGACCAAATTCCAGAAAATGCAACACAATGGATTTGAGAGATGTCTGACATTACAATGAATAAGGGTATGCATGATTTCCATTACAGTAAGCAAGTGTTGCTTTGTACTATCTTCCCACAAAAGTTATGAGATAAAACAGACACATGAAGTTAGTGTTTCACAGACAGGCTCCTGTGTCTGCTTGGCATCAGTTGAGGGATATCAGACCAATGAGTTAATATTCCGTGTTTAGATGTCTCACTTGCTTTCCAAGTGACATGGTGAAACACATTCAGGGGCTCATTAAGTTTCCACCCATTCCTAAACACCAACAGGTGCTTGAGAAACATTTCTCCAGTATGTCACAGACAGCGTCTTCACTGTCTTGGAAATAACTGACTGCACTTGTGTTTCCTCCATGGCATCAACTGACAATGAGAAGAGATTGAAAAGGAACAGGAAGATCTCCCAAAACATCCACACGTGCATAGTGAATGGGTCTAGAAAGTAAGTAATAAAAGACCCTCCTGCATACTCTGAATGCAGATATGAAACTTGCATGTCCATTTAATGTTTCTCCTTATTCAGACTCCAGTATCACATTCAATGAAGTCCTGACAGGTTCTGACATTCAAGAATTTCATCCAGGAATTTTCTATGTGTAGAATATCCCTGTATCTTGATCTTCTTTTCTTTACCTCTCACAAAGTTTGGAAATAGCCTGAAACTTCTCTGCCAATAGCTACTGGGCTGGCACGCAAATGCAGGAGAATGCCAACATCCATTTGCTAGGAAAGACTTCCCTCATGGAAACTTAAATATTGTGACAAGTTCCTAGATGGTGTAAAGACATTGTGTGAGGTTTGTACTACATCTTTTGCCACCGCTGCATATGACTATTAAGATAGAATAGCAAAGACATATCTCAAAGAAATTTATAAAGTCCTGGGGAAAAAAAAAAAATTATAACAACAAGGATCAATGGGGGGGTAGGAGAGGAAAAAAGGAAAAGTCACTGCTCCAAATTTGGAGCCCTCTCCTTACTGTGCAGTAACAACATGATAGTACCACCTGATTGCAGGTCCCATCAACTCCAGTACACTGGAAATTTTTCCATAAGATAACACTGATGTAATTTTTGAAAAATGATGTGATGATTTTACCACAGTGGTAAATAAATCTTTGCTAAAACAGAGGGTGAGAAAAGGGGGCAAATATTACTTTTCTTTTGCTGATGTGTGCTCATATTTCTAACTCCAGCTATTCTCTGGTTTCTGCTACCTCTTATGCCACAGACATAGTCTCAAGGACAGAAGCCTGATGTGACTAGATATGCTTTGCTCTCTCGTACGCACATTCTGCTAGTTTGCTTGTCACTTCTCACAAGCACAGAGATAACCACCTCAATGCAGAATTACACTAGATGAAATTTCTTCACTGAAACACCACTAGTCTCCCTCTGGACTAGATTTTAAATAGATGAAAGTATTTTCCTAAATGATTAATATTTGACCAAATGTTTCCATTTTATTCTGCAGCTAGCTGCTCTGTTTTTCCACTGTATCCACTGAATCCAGAAATAAATTTTCACTGGGCGGAAGTCCCACACTCCATTTTTCACTTCACATCTTGCCTTTCAGGTGGTTCTGAAAGCTGCCCTTCTGAGGCAGTCTTACTGCCAACAAATAATTTTCCCAGAGGAGATGCTCAGATGTAGACTTTTTTATTTACTGATTATATGCATGGACATGCAAGATCTGCATAAATGTGGTATCCCCAAAGACCAGCCACAACTCCAGTTGCTTTTAGCAAGTGTCTCCAGGATGAGTGCCCCAGGGAAGTGCTCCAATTACCTCCAACTGAGCTACCTCCTTGCTCACTGTTAAAGTAAATAGAATAGAGATTGCTGCCAAAGGTCCATATAAAAATAGTTTAACCACACAAGACTCTTCTCCTCCATGATCTTCACTAGTCAGTATAGGGTTCATTCTTGCAGAAAATGAACAACCTCCCTGGGAACTATATTTTCAGCTGTTACAACACACAAACTTTTATATGCATATTCTATTCTTCCCATAATTCACTAGTAACACAGAAGGGACATTATGTTTCAATGTTGCGGCAATTCACAGGTCCCTTAAGAAAACCACTGCATATGTTATATTCCAGGAGATAAATCCTGAATCCTACCGCAATTGACAAGAATTTGGTCTCTGTCTTCTCCTCCTTGCTATGGGAAAAATTATAAAAATTATTTCCTTGAGGCATACACAGGCCATGCCGGAATGCAAAGAAAAAGTTCGAAAGAGATTTTGTTTTCTGAAAGAACAGTCTTTGCCATGAAGGAGAAGTAAGCATTCTAATCTGTGCTCACTCAGGATATATGAATCCACTCAGTCTGTCCAGAATTATATGATTTCAGCTCAAACTGTGCAAGTATCTGCAACTCCCAATGCAACCACTTGGAACTAAACCAACCACATGTCTTTTGTATCAACTTACCTGAAGATTCCAGAGAAACTGGAGGCCAGGGACTAAAGCATGTACCTAATACTGACTAGAAACTTACTAAAACATTTTGACTTGTCAATGGAAATCACTGCTGTGTAATGGACCACAGAGTACTTTCGTCGACAAAGGCAGTTCTCCACAACCAGTGTATTACTAGTGCAGTTCTCTGGCTAGAGGCTTGGTAAATTCAGTAGACTACTGCTACTGGAAAGCACACATTGAAGTGGAAACCAAGTAAAACTTTGATGACAAGGAAAAACTTCTACTATTTTAGATTTTTTTTTTTTAAAGATGAGAAATGCAATGTTCTAGTCACATTTTAATGTAAGACATACTGTTCGCCTACTCATAAATATTTAACCAATTTTCCATGTGAAACCTTTCTGTGCCAACACTCAGTTTAATAACAGATATTCAGAAGACAATACAGACAAGTACAGCAAGTCCATCTGAGCCAAATTCTTGTGGTTTTCCCCTCTTCGTGTTGTCCCCCCCAATACAACAGACACTACAGTTTATTTACCTTTATTCCAGGCAGTCCAGGAAGCCCAGGAAGACCTGGTTCACCCTATACAGAAAAATTACATAATATTACAGACATTATTCAATTATGGTCACTATCTAGTGAACAGCCCTATAAACTCTGCAGTAAGATAAAAGGGTGTGAAAGACTGCTCGTCAGCTCCAGCAGGACCGATACTTTCAAAATGCATGACTCAAATGTACAATTAGTAAGAGTCATGTTAAGAACTTAGGTATCTTCTGGGAACTTTGATATGAAGATGACACCCAGATTGAAAACCCACATCAGGAAAGCCAAATATGAACTCACATTAGCCTTCAACAAAAGAGAAGAAAAAAAGCAGCACTGATTCATTTTACACACTGCTGTTTAAGTTCTATACTTATAACAGATGTTTAATTCTGTTCCATTTTCAACTCTGAGCTATATACTGTGCTGTGTTACTGTCTGATTTAGCTACAAAGCAATTCAGAAGAGCTTAGTTTAAACTGTGCATTTCAAGCAGGATTGCATAATTATAACTGGGCCATCAATTTTATAGAGCCATCCACAGCTTCATTTCAGAGCTTGCTATTTATCTGTGAATATACATGGTGTCATGAAGAAGAGTGGGAACATAACCATTTACTGTTTTACCCAGAAGTCTTGCTTATTTAAAATTGCAATGAAAAGAACTATAGAACTGCATTTACAAGGGCAATTTTGTAACAGGTATTGAAAACTGAATATATTAATTTTGGAATTACATTGAAATTAGTCTAAGACAAGAACAACAACATTCTCACAGATGGTCATTTTGAGATATCAGCTATGTAAATGGAAAGATGTTGCCTAGGGAAATAGAGACGATGAACAGAAAAAATAAAAAGAGCAATAACGTGAAGAAATCATTATTTTAAAGGCTGGAGATTTTGTTTTAATACAGAGATGGATTCTAACCAGAACCTGAATACTCCCTGAACTTTTTGGAAGCTCAAGTTTGAACTCCAAAGCCAGCTTTTACCTTTATAATGAGTTGAACTAAATCCTAGATTTTGTACACTCCTGAGCTTTATAGAAATCCAGATTTCAACCCTGTGGTTTGGGCTGATTCATACAGATTGGGCTATTAAAATATTTTACATGTCTGTGTACACACATGCTTACATATATACCTACACTCACATATACACATGTATACATACACAAACATAAACACATGTATACATAATACAGATGCTCATCAAGCTGCAGTACCCACAGACACTTCTTTGGGGCAGCAATATTAAATAGACTTGGAATACTTGAAATCGCATTCTGCCACAAACTGAAAGACACAACAGAGGGGCTGCAAATCACTTTACCAAACAAAGCGATTTTTAAGTGGTGTACAAGAATCTGATAACACTTTCTTCCAGTGAAGCCCTTTCAGAATCACAGTAAACTACAATAAGTAAAATGTCCCTTAAACATACATTAAACAATGTGAAACACAGTGATATCAATGTCTATTTCTTAATGACAATTACTATTGTAGATGAATGCGTAATATTTTGTCTTTTTGACCATTCCTAATATCTGAGTATGATTTATGAGAAGAATGTTTTTAAAAGAAACCCTCTTTTTAAAGACTGTATATTATTTCATAACGCTCAGCTTTGTAGGGCAGGTAATTCTATCACCTCTGTACACAATATGGCACACAACAGCCTTGTCAGACTGTTGAAATACCGTCACTTTTCATTTCATGCAAATAATATTCAGGTGGCAGCTCAATATATATCTGTCCTTAGAAGATGGATAAGGAACAACTAGAAACAGAGAAAAAAGGAAAAAATAAGGAAGATACAGAAAGGAAATAGGAATGGGACGCAGAAGAGGGAGAAGTACTGAAATTATGCAGATGGCAGTGACATGCCTCTAGTTGGAAAAAGAACCCCCACACCAATCTCTGGTAGGGTGACAAGTCCCTGCTAAGCAGGGGTGCAGAGCAGAAGATATGGGGCACCTGGCAAGAGAAGGCACGTTGAATGAGCATATTATGGGAACTGTTGGTTGGGGCACACTGGAAGCTCATGATGTGAACAGAAAGAACACACTGAGTCCTCCTTGCTGTGGACAAGAAGCGGAGATTATAGAAAGTCTCAACTGCATACCTCTCATTCATCCAACCTGCCTAGATGAGATCAAACATGAGTTCCTGGGGACTGAGATCCAGGAGTCTGCTGATAAATCACGGCTGGTTTTGCCTTCATGGCAGCCACCTAGTGACAGTATGAATCTCCACAAGCTCTTAAGTGCATTTGCTGGTTTATTACCCAAGCAAATCATACACTGTAGAATGGACACACTAAATAACTCTGTAGATTATACAGCTTTAAACAACTTTGATTACTTTTCCTAATTAAAATTGTATTTTTTTAAAGAACTGCATTTGCAATCATAATAGCCTTTGTCTAGTCTCTTAAAATTGATGACAACTCTAAATTCTCAAAAAAACCCTCTTAATTTCTTATTTATTTCTTATTTATATGTGATTTGGGGTTTTGCTTAGTCCCCAAAAGACCTTGAGTATTAGAAAATGGTTGTGTTGTCATTCATTATGTATATGGGGAAAAAAAAAAAATTAGTCTGGAATAATCTGCTAGCTCAGTGGACAGATGGACTCTGCTCCACTCTGGTGGTGACTAATTTTCAATGTTGTAAGAAGCAAGAATGGTGCTAATGGCTCCCAAGGGAAACCAAGTATTGCAATGGAAAAAATACTCTTGTCTCATTGTCTCTTTGCTCTCCCTGCAGGACCTGCCTCCTGCTTTCATGAAAGGATGCTGAATGTATAGCATTCACTGTGTTTGATGTACTATGGATTCAAAAGCAAATCCTCCAGCTTCAGATGGCCTTCCAAACATACTACACACCTCTAACAGATCTCTGACAGTTTGATTCCCCTCACATGTATACATAAAAGGGATTCTGGTCAATACTTATTTTCTTCCCCTAACAGGTATATGTGAAAAAGATTCTAGTCAATCACACACAGAATCACAGAAAATTATGAGTTGGAAGGGACCCACAAGGATCATCTAGTCCAACTCACCATCTAATACCCGTACAGCGACCAAGAGCACATCCCAGAGTATAATAACAACCTAGATGCCTCACAGTCTAGCAGGCCACTCTGAGCCGGAGGGGGCCCAGGGTCATCCAGCCCTCACCCCCCAGCTAGACCAGCTAGACCATGTCACTAAGCTCCTCGTCCAGTCTTCTCTTAAACACTTCCAGGGATGGCGACTCCACCACCTCCCTGGGCAGCCCATTTCAATACTTATTTTCTTCCTAATGAGATGCAATAATGTACCATAGTCTGAAGGTTAACCGTCAGGCAAACATGCAGGCTTAGCTTGTGATCACTCAAGGAACATTCTTTGTTAGTCTCAACAGCTGTAACTGCATAAGCTTTCAATGCAAGAAATGTGCTGTGGCTAGAAGCGAAGGTAGGTTAGTCTAATATTGCTTTTCATGTTAATTAGTATCATCATTCCTGTGCTTTTTTAAAATATAAAATGAATATACACCATATGTGTACAGGCCTTGGGCTGCTAAATTGTACTGCCTTGGGCTCATCCTAGTACAGGTAAGTGCTGTTGGTAACATTGATGTAACATCATTTATCACAAATCCAAAAGAAAAGGAAAATGAACATTTCCAATGAGTACCTTTTGTCCAGGACGTCCTGATTCACCAGGTTCACCCTAAAAGAAAAGAAATGAAATATGAGATGCAAATGAACTCAAGGTACAGATGTGGAAAACTATAACATTAATGATTCCTGAAATGTCTGTGATATGGTAAAGTAACATGGACCAACCACCCCTCTGTTTACCTGCACAGCTGCTTGAAACTACATTACCTTAATTCCTGCAGCAGAAGAACCAGGGTCACCCTGATACAAAATCCACAAGAAATAATCACACTTATTACATGAACAGTTTTCCAGGAAACACATAAAACAAATCATGTAAAATTATAGCAACATTATATGGCAAAATAACTATATAGCAAGATCGCCAGTTCTTTGTGCTGGTATATAGGAATTTATCTAATGAATTAAATCAACGTGATTCAGAAAAGGAACAGTATTGTTCTCAAGACCATAAAGAGAGATTTAGTTTCACTCACCCATACAGTATAACAGTTAATTTCAAATTTCACAACTCATGATGTAGATGTAATAACTGCTGATTTTGTACAAATGTACTTCACGTCAGAAGATGGGACATACTTTGACATCTCTAAATCGCTAATTGCTATTAAAAAAATGCACTGCTATTTGCAAAGAGCATGAGTGATCATTTTGACTTAATTTTTCAAATGACAAATACCAGGTCTTAACTGACAAAATTTTTGAAAAAAGACTCCAGTGACTTATGAGTTCATCTCCATCAGGACAGGTCACAGCTCTATTTCCTCAGCACTTCAGTACATTTAAACTGAGTGATTAATGTAGTGATGTGTTACACTTCACAGGATGAGCAAGCTATATATTTATATATATTATATATTCACGTACTCAGGAAAGGTCTCTTTTCTGAGGAGGCATCTAACATTCCGAAAGATTCGCCTGCGTTTCTCTGAGTTGACTGGATTTCACAGGCAGTGATATGCACAGGGCAAAGGATCAGTTGGGTTGACTGGGTTTGATAAGCAGGGATCGGTATAAGGACAGAGGATCAGTGAGTGACCTGGCCAAAGAAGCTTTTAGCTTCCAGTTTTGTACAATTGTCACAGTATTCTTTAAATTCTTTACACTCTATTTGTGGATTTTTTTCCGTAAACAACATGCCAAACAAAAAGCAAACAAAATAACCCTACTGAAAAGTTTGCTAGTCAAACCATATACTGTTGAAAATGGTTAGAGTGCTTATATGTATTTGAAAAACTGTTTCACTATTCATTAATCAAAATAAATTTACATTGTTCATTGAAAGTCACAAGTTGCTACATAGAAGCCATTTGAAGCTCCCCAACAGGCTGCTAATGATTTTCATAGGTAAAATGGAAGCCAGTCCAGTATAAATGCTTAATACTCTTTGTGCTAAAATACAAATAGGGAAACTCATCCCTGATGTTTCAGTGAAGTTGCAGGAAATACTCTGTGAATGTCATAGCTTTAAAGTTGGTTTGGGTACACTGCCTCTTCAGTATTATCTTATAGAAATACGTACATAGTTACTGCAGCTTGCTCTTGTGTGAAGAAAACACAAAAATCAGAATTATGAAAGGTTGATACATGTAAGGAAACATGAGCTACCTCATTTTGAAAGGCACGCATGAGTGATACTGCTAACATCCCTTAAAAGGATGTACAACTGAAAGCCTCAGGACTTTTTATAGCTATAAAGTGGCAAAGCAACTGGCAAGACATAGTAACCAGTTAAACATGTTAATGGCTAATGATGGATATGGAGAAGATATGACACAAAATACTTATAATCCACCTTCATGCAAGAATAAATATTAGTATCAGATTAAAGAAAAAATTACAGTACAGCATGTTCTCAATTTATTGATGAGATAAACAGTTCACAAAGGAAGAAAATTTAATAGGTGAACATGTACAAAGAAGGAATATACTTGGTAGTTTCTAGGGACCAAGGCTACAGTGGAAGAATAGAAGCAAGAACTCAAGTTTGGCATTAACACTGTCTTCAAAGTAGGAAAATTCAACAAAGGCATTATAATTCTGAAGTCTCAGGTCAAAAAGTAAGAATCCAAGTTCACATTTCTGGGAGTCACTAGGTACAGCAGTTCAGAAAACAAAACTCCATTAATTGTACAAACTGTAACTTGCTACTAAACCAAGTCTGAAACTGGTATCTCTCTCTCACCATAGAAATAAAATCTAGCATTTCTCTCACAGAAACATTATTCAAGCCTTTAAAGAAATATTTTTAATTTTTATGAACTATGGATTAAATCTCTTAAGCATATATGTAGCATTATGATCTAATGCAATGTTTTCTGCATTTATTTACTTAAAATTAATGGATGGTTTATCAAGCAAGAAGGGTCTGTACATGTATGTGGCTGAACATCTCAGAACTGAGTGGATACCAGACTTATCTCTGAATATATCCAGTAGCTCTCTTAGAACCACACCTTAAAAAGGGCCCTATTATGTCTTCTAACAGAGATAAAAATACAAATAAGAAAGAAATACAGAAAAAAAAAATCAAGTCTACTTTGTGAGCACGTTAATTCAATGTGTTTGAAATAGTTATCTGATTTCCTCTGCCACCTAAATGACCAGAAACTGCTGGGCAAATTGCATGCTGGAATTATGCATAATGGACTAGATGATCACAGAATCACAGAATCACAGAATCACAGAAAATTATGAGTTGGAAGGGACCCACAAGGATCATCTAGTCCAACTCACCATCTAATACCCGTACAGTGACCAAGAGCACATCCTAGAGCGTAATACCAACCTAGATGCCTCACAGTCTAGCAGGCCACTCCGAGCCGGAAGGGGCCCAGGGTCATCCAGCCCTACACCCCCCAGCTAGACCATGTCACTAAGCTCCTCGTCCAGTCTTCTCTTAAACACCTCCAGGGATGGCGACTCCACCACCTCCCTGGGCAGCCCATTCCAATATGCAATTACTCTCTCTGTGAAAAACCGCTTCCTAACGTTAAGATTAAACCTCCCCTGGCGTAGCTTGAGGCTGTGCCCTCTCGTTCTGGTGTCGTCAGCCTGGAAGAAGAGGTCTACACCCATCTGGCTGCAACCTCCCCGCAGGTAGTTGTAAACAGCAATGAGGTCCCCTCTGAGCCTCCTCTTCTCCAGACTGAACAGTCCCAGTTCCTGTAGTCGCTCCTCATAGGGCCTGCCCTCCAGTCCCTTCACCATCCTCGTTGCCCTTCTCTGGACCCTCTCAAGCAGCTCAACATCCCTCTTAAACTGGGGAGCCCAGAACTGCACACAGTACTCAAGATGAGGTCTGACCAGCGCTGTGTACAGGGGAAGGACAACCTCCCTGGACCGACTGACCACACTGTTCCTGATGCAGGCCAGGATGCCATTGGCCTTCTTAGCCACCTGGGCACACTGCTGGCTCATATTGAGTTTCCTATCAATCAGTACACCTAAGTCTCTCTCCACTTCACTAGCCTCGAGCCACTCCTCCCCTACCCGATAGTGGTGCATGGGGTTGTTGTGGCCAAAGTGAAGAATCCGGCACTTAGTCTTGTTAAACCTCATACTGTTGGAGCCTGCCCATCTCTCCAGCCTGTCAAGGTCCCTCTGGAGGGCCTTCCTACCCTCCGGCAGTTCAACATTTGCCCCCAGCTTAGTATCATCTGCAAACTTGCTGATGATGGATTGAATTCCCTCGTCCATGTCATCGATAAAGACGTTGAACTGTACTGGGCCCAACACTGACCCCAGTGGGACTCCACTGGTGACTGGTCGCCAGTCCGATGTTGCACCATTCACCACCACCCTCTGAGCTCGCCCTTCTAACCAGTTTGTAACCCAGTATAAAATGTTCCTTTCCAGCCCAAGCTTTACATCCTTGTGGGTTCCTTCCAACTCATAGTATTCTGTGATTCTGTGCTCATAGAGCAAAAACTTCCCTCTGTGCTGAAGAACTGGAAAGAACACGAACTCTCTTAAGTGGTTCAAGTGTAATGTATCTATCACAAACCCCTAATTTTTGTCCCATATGCGTTTGGTCCCACTCTTTGAGGGAAACACAGAACCGTAAAATTTAACAGACACACCAGAAATGGCTGTAACTCAACAGACCTAGTTCCAACTGACAGGTTGTGACCAAAGCTTATGTAGGATGCAAATTTCATCAGAGGAGTGTTGGAAATATGCTTATGTATTCTGTACTAAAGCTACTGCTGTATACAGTCAGAAATCTAATGCTTAGTTGGACAGAATAGTGACAATTTTTCTGCTGTTCATAAAAATGAACTCAGTCAAATCACTCATCTTGAAAAAAACCCCTCAGCTTAAAATGCACTTTTCTTTTGATCAAATTATTATTTTCTTTAGCTCATTATATTGTAAGCATGCCTAGAGCACACATTTTCTTCCCTGTTAATAAGTACCGTACCTTTTCTCCTGTGTCACCCTTCAGTCCATTTTCTCCAGCATCTCCCTATAATAAAAATACATACTTTATTTTAATGATTTTATGCAAGTACATAGTATGCAGAGAAGAGTCAGCACACCAACATGATTAGCAGGTTGATTTTGTTAATCAGGTAGTCAATATCTGTGTGACATTGTAAGGAAGTGGCTATGTCTTGTACAGACTTTGACTGTGATCACTTTCACAAATATGAAAAAAAATCCCCACAAACAATCAAATAATTACCTGTTGGTATAATTTACCGACTTTCCAAGTTCATTGCAGCTTAGCAATGAAGGAATTCTTTGATGATTTCACAATGATTCATGATTTTAAATTATTTTTTTTTTCCAACATGAGACATTCACCTAAATGCATCTACTAAAATTCAGATGACAGTTACACAATTCAAGTACTTTTTATTAGAATTCTAAAGTAATTTATGGCATATACTCACTGAGTCTGAAGTCATTCTTGAATGATTCGCAAACTAGAAAATTCACTGTTTTCTCTTACATAAATTCTATGTATTGCTTATTGTTAAAAGAGTGATGTTCAGATAACACTTTTTCATGGCTGAATAGACATTTTCCACTTAAAAAAACTCCAACTTTTAAAAGAAAAATTTCAAAAGATTTATCTGTAAAGAGACCTAATTTCCACTCAAAGTTGTATAGCCATATAGTAAGTCCAGACTACACCAAATAGTTTTTGTTAAATGTTAGACTATAGTCCAAAGACTACAGTGGGACTGTAGGACTGGAGGTTCATGTACAAGCCAAGAGATATTTAAAATGCCAAAAATATTGATAAATATTGAGTCTAAGCAGGCTAAAAAAAAAAAAATTCCTGGTCTTGGTCAGATAACCAGTAGTAACAATATCTGCCGTATTGCTCCAAAAACCTTAGTATGAAATTTCATTCAGAAGGACCTACAACAGAGAGCAATTTGTATATCACAGTCACTGACACAATGGGAACTAGCTAACAATCTAGCAGCCCTTTAATTAAGGCCTTGATGAAACATAGAACAGTAACTGTTAGGAATGTCATCCCAAATTCATTTGACATGACAAATCACATTGAAGGCATTTGTAATTACACATTTTAGCAAAAGACAAACAGTAATTATGGAAAAATATGATTTTAAATAACAGAAATTCAGTATATGTTAAAATTTATTGTTACGTATTCCTTTTGTGTCTGAAAACAAACATAGGATTATGGAAGTATTTCAACAAATATAACTAACAGAAGACATTATTTAATGAAAAAAGATTCCCAGTTACATACTTACACATGTAGGCTATGGGCTTTCAATATTTCCCTGGATTATTTTTATGATATGCTTTCCAAAATGTGAAATTAATTACCTTTGCAAATCATGCTTCCAGCTGCTATCGCATGGATTTACACAGATCTGGAAGTGAAATTCAATTGTAGGTGCAAAGACATGGGCAAACATTTCTCAAGAGCAAATTGCACTTTAGTAAGAGCAACTTAATTTTTAAAAACATGCCTCAGTGTACTTGCAGAAGATAAGGTTGTGTACAGATTCCTACTCAGAATAAGGTTTATGCCTTATTCTTCATCTGCCCCTGTGCACAGATGCAGAAGATCAACTCTAATTCAATGTGTACTTGGGTGCTCCTACTCCCTGGCAGACTAGAATGATACTTGTGTCTTGCAGTGTGGAGCCTGTTCTGCCCCCTTTTTTTGTCATGGTGTAACTGTGGGAAGTAATTCCTCAGTAACTCACTGCAACTCAGAGCATCATCAGTGTACCATTCGTGCTGCTACTACCTCTCCAGAGAGTCTATAACCTAAGACAATGGAGGCAGATTCTGTTGCTCTTATTGAAGCTGCTCCAAACACAAATGACGAATTTCACCATTAGTATGTGGAGAATTGGTTACCCAGATATCATTTAGAGTCTATGTAGCTATCACTCTGTTATCTGATTACTTTATTCCACACAGGTGTTAGGGCACCAAAACCAAATTATGAGAAATGTGTGTATGTCCAGTTTATTCAGACAGGCTCATAGTTTTCTGAAACTAATCGCCATTAGGATTAGTTGTATGGTTGCTCAGCTGCTTAGTCTTTAATACATGAGTACTGCTCTCTGTGACTAATCTCACTGCAGTAATTGCAGATCAATAACTTCCACTAGTAGGTATTATCAGACACCCATAATTCTAGATAGCAGCGGGCTTTCTTTTCTTTTTAAACTCAGAACCAATGCACTGGCAATTCTCCAAGCAGTTACGCAAAACAGAACGACCACAAAGGAAGTGGAATGTGCCTCACCTTTTCTCCTCGTTCTCCAGGGTCACCCTGATGAAAACAATTGGAGCAAAGAAGTCAGAAGTTACTAACTCAAGCAAAAATCAAAGTTTTAGTATTACTACCACTAGTATGTTGATAACTAACACTTGTGTCACTACTGATGACAAAGTCTCAGATGACAACATTCAAAAAACAAATATCCAATAAACAATAGAATACACAAATGCAATAGACCTCAATGGACAAAAAAACTTCAATATAATTTTAAAAGCTTAATGACTTGCAAGTAAAGAGTTCCCTCCCTCCCCTTTTGTCCTAGATTAAACACCGATAAACAGGTGTAAGTCTGAGAGGTGGCCTGTGAGGACCTGGGTCACTCCTGCATTTGGTTCTCCTTATTTCAGGAATGAACAAAGGGAAACCTCAAAGTCTGAATGTGAAGGGAAAGTCTCATGATTCTGTTAATGGCTCAGAAGGTTCCTCAAGAGAGAGAAAATGCCTGAAGTGTTTTGAACTACAGACAACCTTTCATATTCATGGATTACGGGTCTCCTGAGGGTCCCACAGGACCTTTAATCTGCAAATACGAGTCAAATATTAATATAGAAAGTTATTGCCAGAAATACGGCAACTTTGGAACACTGCAACATCCCAGGCTCCTTAGGGGCAGCATGGAGTGTGGGAGTCAGGTTTTTTCCCCTTTAACTGCAGCAGCTAGCACTGGCAAGAGTCCTTTGTCTGAGGCTATGAATATGTGCATATGCACATATGCAGATACACACTGGCAAGTCCAGGCTGGCTGCAGCACCTGAAGGGCCAGAATGGGTCTCTGTGTTAAAAACTTCCTGACTCCTGGCAGCGCCGTCCAAGGCTGGGACCGCACCGCTCCGCCCGTGCAGGACCACACGGCTCCATGAATAACTGAGTAAATGCACGGGAAAAATTTCTGCGAATATGAGAAGACATGAATACAACAGAGTGAATAACTGAGGTATGAAGGTAATTCATAATTGTTTCAGAGCCTTCAGTGCTCCTTACATTCTCTGTAACAAAAAGATGGTTTATAGCCACTAAAAATTAAGACATGCCTGAGAAACTGCAAATGCACTTTGGCACACCAGTCTGTCCCTGACAACTCATCTCTGTATTTCTGTCTCAGAGCTACACTCTGGCTCATATTTGCTCCTTCTAATGGCTGGCAGTCGCTAGGCAACTCAGGGACCACAACTGTGAATACGAATTAAGCATCAACTGCCGTAAATTGGCTTCTTCTGTATAGAAAGTAAGAAAAGGTCATGTTCTCAAATGGTTTGTTTTCATTCCTGACGGACAAGCAGACAGTCAGTAAATGTAAAGAGGCTGCCTTGCATGTCTGTCAGCAGCAGTATGATCCACAGAATCAGCTGAGGAGCACATGTGCACCAAAGACAAGCTCAAAGCTGATGGGATTAGAATTTAGCATTACTCGTTCCAAAAAGCCCACATATCCCGTCATCTTGGACATGCTGAGCTTTCTTTTAAATGAAGTTATCATAAGCTTTATGTTCTTTTTCACTTGTTCAATATTAAAAAAACAGAACAAATTTTATAACAAATAAATAAGTGCAAAGAGTCATTTCGATGTAACAAATACAGGCTGAGACATGCTCCTAATGAGGCTTGTTGCTGACTTGCAGTTAGTAGGATCAGCTCTCAAGACCTAACCCTGACATTTGTCAAAGAATTGACTGCAGCAGTTCTTGAAAAGAAGCCTGAAACATATTGTAAGGGGCATAAACAAAGCCTTTCTGAAAAGGTCCCCAAATTCCCAAACACTTGCAGGCATATTGCATTCACTTGACAGGGGAAGTATACCCGTCAGTGACACTGACTGGAATTGTACATGCATAGCAGAAGAATATGCTTCTTCATGGTGAAATGTGTAAAGCCTCTTACAGCACTGGAGGGAGAAGATCACTAGAAGCCAGTCAGAATATAAACCCAAGTTGGAAAGCATGGCTATCATCTATATATGCACTCACATACTCCATGTTTCTGTATTTAATCCATTTTCAGTACTGACCTTAAGCCCTGCTGCTCCCTTCTCTCCTGCTGTGCCAGGCAAACCAGGTTCACCCTAAAGGCAAAGAAAACAAAAGATGAGGTTAAGAAAGATGTGATTAAAAATATGAATACTTTTATATTGGGTAAGTAATTATAAACAAAATCTAAAAAGAGTCTGTGAACATGTACTCCACAATTGGGGACTAAAATGGCTGATTTCATCAGTTAGGGTGGATTAACTCTAACACATAAAAGAAGAAATAATTCTACTGAAGGTGGACAAGACACAGATGTCAAACAGAAGGGAGAACTGTGACTCTTGATTCTGAAAATCTGCCAATTAAATTGAAAAGCACAGTCTTCCCAGCAAGGCTGCCAGAGCTTTCCTCTTCTCTACAACTCAGAAATACTGAAAGGCTTATCTTAAATGATTTTGACATCTGTGCTTCTGGTCTCATACAGAAGGCACATAATGAAATAAAAGGAGAAGGGCCTGTTTCAGAAATGGAAGAATTTGGAATAACAGAGAGTGTTTTAATTTTTTTAATATACTTTGCTTGTCGATCTTTGACACTTTTATACCACTTGCTAAAAACTGGTTTGAAAAGACTTAAAAAATTTCAGCATTACATGTTACAAAGTTTGGGCATGTTTAATAGATAATATACTACTCTTCTGCAGTTCAAGCAGTCATAGATGATTTTCATAAGTCAATCAACAAATAACAATTACTTTCAATCTTTTTTTTCCTCTTGCAAATTTAAAACCAAACTAAAAAAAGAAAGACGCAAACAAGAAAAAAGAAAACAAACAACCCTAAAAGGTATTTCTTAGTGTTAATATCCCAGATTTATGGGAAAAATAGATGTTTATTTTAGATAAAATGGAAACACAATGGTTTGACTTTATTGTAAAACAACTAGGG
This sequence comes from Pitta sordida, assembly GCA_013390025.1. Taxonomy (NCBI): domain Eukaryota; kingdom Metazoa; phylum Chordata; class Aves; order Passeriformes; family Pittidae; genus Pitta; species Pitta sordida. Next base: position 167,069 of record WEKX01004045.1, on the reverse strand, counting down.
CTTATGGCTGAATACATAAAACTCTCTACAGATTTCTGTCTCATTTTCACAAGAAATACCTATCTTCTTTGGTAACTCTCATGTACACAACTGCATCACACTTTGGGCATGACAAAGTGCATTAAAATTACAGCCAAAAAAACATCTGAAAAAGCCTGCAACTCAGTTCTTCTATAAGCCCTTAGCTATCTAAGGGTACAAAAATGTGGAAAAGTTCATTACCATAATAGAACACAAATTAGAAACAGTAATTTGTATCAGAAACTCAGTGAACAATTTTCATACAGTATTCAATCTCAGTACGATTGATGAATCAATCCTCTACTCAAAAGCTACAGAGGAGTTAAGATACAGGCTTTTTCAAATGCAACAACATGTATTTCCTAAACCTCAACAACAGCCTTCTATTAAGGAAGGACTTAGCTCTTTCTTACTTCTGCAGTCAAATTTTAATTGTAATCTGATTCTCCGTGAAAGCAAGTTTTCTATTATATTATTAATTAAATTTTAATTTCATCAAGAGTTGTTTCAAGACACAAACCAAAACCATTGAGGTTATAGCAAAACTCTAGTGAAGTGTTTTCCAAGCCAGAGAAAAAATGTTAGGTACCATTAAGCTCAGAGGGAATTAAATAGCCATTTGTATCAGCCCTTTTTCAAGGCTCCTTTGTACTACAGTAGCTGTAAGGCTGATGAAGTGGCACAGGCATTTTACATATGAGTGGTCAGGATTTGAAGTTTTCGGAGATTAGGTGTAAGTGTCCTAAAGGATTGACCTAAAAGGCTCTTGAAAAAAACTGCCAGTTGACAAAATGAAGCAGAAGGGACCAATGAATATACACTTGTTTCTCCTCATACCCGTGGCCCAAATAAGATTCTGTCCCTTTCATTTTTCTAACAGCTGCTGTCGGCTGACACTTTCAGGGGTTTAAATCTCTATCAAAGGGTTGATGTTCCAAGCCTGAATTTTCCTACCAGGTTTATATATCAGTGCTATGAATATAGAGGGCTACTACTGCGACAAAATGGAGACTGGAAAACTAGAATAAAACAATTATCTCCTTTGGAAAAAAATTGAAAACCTCAGGCTGTCATTTAGTCATAGTAAATTCCTATTCATACCTACAGTCTCATTTCTGACCTATATGCAACTTTTCTCTGTTCAACGCTACATTTATGGGACTGAAAGTACTAGTCAGAGACATCAGAACTGCAGAAATCAGCTCTGAGAATGGGAAAGATTGAAGGAAAACCTGTAAGGACAGAATGAAATTACCCTGTGGCTACATGTTTTTGCAGTGATTATCGTTCTGTTTCTAATGTTCAAAAAGGAACTCAAATAATTTTCTGTCACACCTCCAACATTTCTTTCCCTAGTCTAGAACTCTATTTTCTCGTCCATACAAGGAATAAAAGGAAGTAATAGGGTGATGTGAAAATGTACAGCACATAAACTACTTAGCCCTGGTGAACATTCCTAGTCCTCAGCAAAACAAGCTTTGTGCCATGGAGCATCCCTTTTTCACACTGCATGTCTTGCAGGCATGGCAGCCTGGCTTTATGTGTAGATATTTTTACAGTTCCATTAAACTCTAACATAAAACCCCCAAACAAACAAGAAAGCAAAACAATGGGAAAAAAAGCTCCTTCCAAATGCAAAATAGAGCAAAGCCTCGAGAGAGACCTCATTGATTAAGAAATTCCAAAGGTAGTTATGAGGCAAAACAGCCTTAACTTTTAAATGCAAATAGATTGATAGCTCTTGCCTTACTACACACCAAAAGACCATGTTATTTTAGTAATTTTGGTCCCAAAAAATGGTTTTGATTCTTGGCATGGAAATATTGGTATTAAATTGTTATTAAAATACAATAAACTCTTGAATTCAGTTTGGGTCTGCTCAAGGGCCTCAGAGCCCCTGTTCCATGAAGATAGATGGCTCATGAATAAGCAAATAAGCCACATCCATCGCCTGCTCCTCTCAGCCCTGGAGCAGTGGGGGGCATTCCCGCCACCACCCGTGCCCTGTGCTGGCACACAGGAGTGGAGGGGTTGGCTTCTGCACCTCCCTGTCCAGGGAGTCCCGGGATTCCCCGCTTTTGCCACTGCCACTCCTACACACCCCCTGAGCACATGGGGGCTATCAGGGTTGTTGTTGGTGTGTGTGTGTGTAAACTCAACTGCTTTTAAACATGGCTGAGGCACAGCAGCACTCAGAGAAAACTGGCCCTGCCACCCCCAGCACCACGAGGTGGCTCACTGGGGGGTCAGGCAGACTCCCTCCCTTATATATGTTTTATACACACAACGTCAACCTCACCAGGCAGTTCGGGGACAACCCGCGGCGCAGGTTTAAAGACATGATCCCACCCAGGACCGCACGCGCTCAAAGCGCCCTAACTCACCTTTGACCACACCCAGCAAGGGTCCCATGCACCTCCAGGACACCCCAAGTGCCTGTGTTTAAACATGCCCGGAGGATGGCAGCATGAGGATGGAGGGGAGCAGGGCTGTGGTGCTGGTGGAGCAACTGGAGAAGCCAGAGCAGGGTGTGGAGCTGGTGGGGTGCGGGGCTGAGCTGCTGGCAAGGTCACTGCAGAAGCCAGAGCAGGGCATTCCCTGGGGTATGCTGCGTCAGTGCCAGGCGGGCAGCTTCCAGGGTCACACAGTGCTTGGCTTCCGCTGTGGGTAGGTCTGCTGGGCATGGAGAGTGAACTGTGGGTGGTCCTCAAGCAAGCAAGAGATGCCACTGTCCCACTCTGCAAGGTGTGCCCATCCCACCCTATGGGATGCCCCGGCCCTCAGCCCAGCAGAGGGACTGTGCATGCGCATATGCAAACACACCATGAAAAATGGACGCGCCTTCTTAGGAAAAAAAATCACGATGCACTGAAGCTGTGATATTTAAAGGTTGAAGTACTGAGGGTTTACTGTGTTTCTGTTAGGAAGTATAGTTAATTACTTTTCTTCCATTTAGTTTTATTTAGCTACATATTTATTACTGAAAGCCTATATTGAAATCGAAATGCAAAATGATGTATGAGTAAAATTGGAGTGTAAAATGCTGTATGAGCCCCATGGGTTAAAGTTTTGGAGATGAACAAAGAGCATAGCTGACTTTTAAAAGGATGATGATGATTAGTAAGGAGCTTTTGAATGAGCTGAGGGGAAAAAAGATGATGTACCACCTTTGGAAGGAGGGGAAGGTAACTTGGGCATTATTTAAAGATGTTCCTAGGATATGTAGGAAAAAAATACAAGGTGCAAAACCTCAGTTTGAACTTAAATTGGCCACTGGTATAAGGGATAATAAAAAATGTTTTTATAAATACATTAATATTAAAGAAACGGACAAGGACAATCTCCAATCTATTGGATGAGGAGGGAAATATAGTTACTGCAGATGAGGAAAAGGCAGAGATACTTAACAGATACTTCTGTCTCTGTTTTCAATAGTAAAACCAATTGTCTACAGGACAAGTGGCATCTTGATCTGGTAGACACAGACAGGGAAAAGTTTAACCCTCCTGTAATCCACAAGGAAGATGTTAGAGATCTGCTGATACATTTAGATCCTCATAAGTCTATGGGACCTGATGGGATACATCCTAGGGTGTTAAGAGAGTTGGCAGACGAGCTTGCTAAGCCTCTCTCGATCATTTGCCAGAGGTCTTGGCTTATTTGAGAGGTCCTAGATAACTGGAAGTTGGCTAATGTGACACTCATCTACAAGAAAGGTTGGAAGGAGGATTTATAGACCTGTCAGCTTGACCTTGGTTCCAGGCAAAATTATGGAGCAAATAATCTTAAGGGAAATTATCCTCCACCTCCAGGATAGTAAGATCAGATCTAGTCAACATGGCTTCCAGAAAGGAAGGTCCTGCCTTATCCAACTAATTTCCTTTTATGATCAGGTAACTTGCCTAGTCAACGAGGGAAAAAGTGTNCAGAGGTCTTGGCTTATTTGAGAGGTCCTAGATAACTGGAAGTTGGCTAATGTGACACTCATCTACAAGAAAGGTTGGAAGGAGGATTTATAGACCTGTCAGCTTGACCTTGGTTCCAGGCAAAATTATGGAGCAAATAATCTTAAGGGAAATTATCCTCCACCACCAGGATAGTAAGATCAGATCCAGTCAACATGGCTTCCAGAAAGGAAGGTCCTGCCTTATCCAACTAATTTCCTTTTATGATCAGGTAACTTGCCTAGTCAACGAAGGAAAAAGTGTTGATATATCTGGATTTTAGCAAAGCCTTTGATACCGTCTCCCACAGTAAACTCCTGGCGAAACTGGTGGCTCAAGGCTTGGACAGGTTTACTCTGTGCTGATTCAGAACTGGTTGGATAATCGAGCCCAGAGAGTGGTGGTGAATGGTGCTGCATCCAGCTGGAGGTGGTCACTACTAGGGTTCAGTGCTGGGACTAGTTCTGTTTAACATATTTATTGATGATCTGGACAAGGGGATGGAGTCAATCATTAGCAAGTTTGCAGATGACACCAAGCTGTGAATAAATGTTGATCTATTAGAGGGTAGGAGGGCTCTGCAGAGTGACCTTGACAGGCAGGATAGATGGGCTGAAACCAATGGCATGAGGTTTAACAAGTCTAAGTGCCGGGTCCTACACTTTGGCCATAATAATCCTAGGCAGAGCTAGAGGTTGGGAACCAAGTGGCTGAAAAGTGACCAGGCAGAAAGGGACCTGGGAGTAGTGGTTTATAGGAAACTTAACATGAGCCAGCAGTGTACCCAGGTGGCCAGGAAGGTCAATGGTATCCTGGCCTGTATCAGGAATAGCATTGCCAGCTGAGTACAGGGGAAGAATAACTTCCCTAGTCCTGTACTCAGCACTGGTTAGTCCACATCTTGAGTACTGTGTTCAGTTCTGGGCCCCTCAGTTTAAAAGGGATGTAGAGATGCTTGAATATGCCCAGGAGCCCCTCAGTACAATGGTGAAGGGACTGGAGCACAAACCCTATGAAGAACGACTGAGAGAGCTGGTATTGTTTAGCCTGGAGAAGAGGAGACTCAGGGGAGACCTTATTGCTCTTCACAACTACCGGAAAGAAGGTTATAGCCAGGTGGGAGTCAGTCTCTCTTCTCAGGTTACCAGTGACAGAACAAAAGGACATAGTCTTAAGCTGTATCTGAGGAGATGTAGACTGGACATTAGGAAGAACTTTTTCACAGAGAGGGTCGTATCCCACTGGAATGGGCTGCCCAGGGAGGTGGTTGAGTCACCATCCTTGGATGTGTTTAAGAAGAGATCAGATGAGGTACTTAGTGCCATGATCTAGACTTCAGACTTATGATGAGNGGTTATAGCCAGGTGGGAGTCAGTCTCTCTTCTCAGGTTACCAGTGACAGAACAAAAGGACATAGTCTTAAGCTGTATCTGAGGAGATGTAGACTGGACATTAGGAAGAACTTTTTCACAGAGAGGGTCGTATCCCACTGGAATGGGCTGCCCAGGGAGGTGGTTGAGTCACCATCCTTGGATGTGTTTAAGAAGAGATCAGATGAGGTACTTAGTGCCATGATCTAGACTTCAGACTTATGATGAGATAGAGCTAGGTAATAGGTTGGACTTGGTGATCTCAGTGGTCTTTTCCAATCTTGTTGATTCTGTGATTCTGTAATTACACTGCTGTTCAAGAAGTGATGCATTCAAGGGAAAACTAGACACTGAACAATGTTATCTGTTGCAATAATTTTAGTCAGTCGGCCTTTCAACTTGATAAAATTAAATGAACTATCAAACTAGATCCTTAACGTCATATGTTCTTCCTGCTCACCATGCCAGTGGTAATACCTTTCCCAACTCCTACTGTAGTCTCTCTTTAAAAGTGTTGAAAGCAAAGGCATTAGGCAGTAAAAACAACTGTCTTCTGCATCTGGTTCCATGGACTTATGAGGACCCAAGCAGCTCAGCAAGTCTCTAACTACAGTGAATCCCCCCTCTATTGCGTCCTCTGCGTTACGACCCCGCGCATTTGCGATGTGAATTTATCGCAGTTTTGATTCCACCATTTGCGAAATTTTGCGGCTTGGGCAAGCACAGTCACTCTGCTCCACTGAGGGGCAGTGCCGGAGCGCTGGGGGAGGGGGAAGCGGTGCGGGGGTTTGCGCTGTGAGCACACAGTTGCGGCGGCCCGGAGAGGCCCACAGATTCTCAGGGTGGCGGGGGTCTCCCGAGTCAGAGGGGGCTCAGAAACGGTTCCCTATACTTCTCCGTGCTCAGAGAGTCCGAGGGGAGAAGCAAAAAAGTGCCAGAAGCCCTCCGGAGTTCTGGGGGGTGGGGCAATGGGCATGGCCTGCATGCATATTAATGACCTGCAGTTCTTTGCAAGTTTAGGGTTTTGCGAGGGCTGTTGCCTGTCCCATTCATTGCAAACGAGAGGGTATAACTGTACCTCCTCCTGGATTACAGGGAGGTTATACTGAACCCCTACCCCATCCACCAGTTCAGAAGTAAAGTTGTCCTGTAGGCAATCTGTCTAACTGTTAAAAAGAGAGGCAAAGAAGGCATTAAGTAATTCTGCCTTTTCTTCATTTCTAGTTATCATATTCTCCTCTGCATCTAATAAGGAGTGACAGTTGTTGCAGTCTTTCTTTTTGCTGTTGATGTATTTATAAAAACACTTCTTGTTATCCTTCACAAAAATGGCTACTTTGAGTTCCATCTGGGCTTTTGCCTCTCTAATTTTCCTCCTACACAACCTAACATCCTTAAACACACACTGGCTTACCTCCCCTTTTTTCCAAAGGTGATACAGCCTCTTTTTTTCCCCTAGTTCTTTCAGGAGCATCCTGCCCAACCAGTCCAGTCTTCTACCCCTCCGACTCGTCTTTCAGCACATTGGCACTGCCCTTTCCTGTGCCTTCATGAACTCATTCTCATAGGTTATAGAAGACTAGAAAATGCTAGAAAATCTTCCATTACCCAAATTAATGTAAAAACTATGTAGTACTAGAAGGTTATTCTCTAATCTCCTGTTTACTGCTGAAAAAGATACTGACTCTAGAACACTTAGATACACTGAAGTATCCAGTTATTCACTACCACCAGCCATTCATTTTCAGATAGAGTTTGCTGAATTCACAAATGGTCTCAGACTTGTGGAAATAAAATTTACCAGCAATTGTTCTGTTGTCCATTCACTTACCCAAAATCGATCAGCTCAACTCAGCAGGTGTGTATGTGTTTCAGTAATTTTGTTGATCACAACTTACACAGAAGTATGCTGCAGACATGGTGGGATTGTTTTGCTGTTGTATATACGCTATAGAGAAATTGCAAGGTCCCCATCAGTGGAATAATGACTGTGCATTTCAAACAGGTATGTTGTAATGTTTGGTTACTGTCACTAAAAAGAAAGACTTAAACACGTTACATGAGCAAACCTCTGGATGTAGAACTATCATTCACAGTTCCACCTCTTAACCCCAAATGTCCTGAAAGGAGGACAGACACTTTGATTCCTCAATAATAGCTGCACTCTAACAAACTAAGTTACTGTCGCCACTGCAATGAATTAGAAAGAATACAGTTCCATCAGCAAACTGCAATGTTATGGCACTACTGAGTGAGCTACATAGAGGCTCACCAAGAGCTAATCCAAACATTCTGATAATTTCTAGAAATGGCTTTAATAAAATGCTCTAATTCTCAGTAATGTTTGTCTTTTTCTTCAAACTGGTATCAATTACCACAGCAAACAAAATGCTAGTATGCCAATAATTTATTTAGCCCAGCCACTCAATTCAGGAGTTTCAGATAATTCAAAGAAAAAACAGAAGGATATTCCTTTGGACAGCACACCAGAACACCTTGGTTCAAGCTGTGACACTCTTGACCCTATATTAACTGTATAACTGCATTAATACTGACAGATTGTCTTTCCTGTATTTGGGCAAAGAACAACCTTCAGCACCCTGCTCAATAAACAGGTGTAGCAGTTTCCTTAGATACTTTTGTGGTGGGGCAGTTTTAATGCTTATGCTTAAGGAAATATGATTTTGATGTGTACTCAAAAGTGTAGAGCTTGGACTCTGCTGGTAATATGAGGAAAATCTGTCAGTATGAACTTGTAAAATCTACTTCAGAACAGGTCTGAAAATGTATTGTCCACTAGAGTCCATATCAAAGGAGTTAAGGCAGTTGAAAGCATGCTTCTCCTTAAGCAAATCCACTTTAGTACAGTAGTGGGTGGGACACTCACCTCTCATGCAGGAGACCAGAAGTTTGATTCCCGCCAGGGAGGCAGTGGTGCTGTTTAAGAGTTGGACTCGATGATCCTTGTGGGTCCCTTTCAACTCAGAATATTCTGTGATATCCTTACTGGAGTGTTTTATGCCCTGGAGGCATACACCTCCATGCCCACAATTAATCAGCTAAAAATAACATGGCTGGGGGCCCCAGCTTTTCTTGTTTGTAACAGAAAAACAGCCTGGAGGCTGCTGTTCTGAAATACATTTTGTTTTGGTAAGATGCATAACTCTGTCTACACCAGCTGGTTGGTATCTGCTTCACTCTGAAAAGAAAGGCTGCCAGTATCGCTGTGTTTTTCAGTCACTAGAATGTAATCAATTTAAGAATAAGGAAACACAAGGCCCCAAACCTAATCCAGTGTAATTTTACTCTAAAATATGAGGACAGAGGGTAAAATAGTCGTTTCTCAGACATGTTACTATGATTTCCATTTCAAACTAGGGTTGAATTACCTCCTTTCAACTTGCTTTTTCCCCCCCTCAAAAGTAACTTAAAATTATTTGTTTAAGACTGGAAATATCTCCTGGCCCACTCACCAGTTGAAATTAAGTGGAAAGGCTCTTCAACAAGACTCATATGGCCTGCAAATCTGACTGAGAATTTGTGAACCAGTTTTATGATGTTTCCCTCCTTTATTTGAAAAAATGTTAGTACATTTATACCCTGCCTCTCTTCTCTAAAGAAATGTGATATTGCTACCTTGAAAATATTTCCTACGTAGTACTGTACACAGTAATAGGGAAATACATGTAAATTAGAACAGTAAGACACATGAAGAAAGCAATAAGAAATATGCATACCTAGACTGTGAATCTACTGATAAGGAAAGAATTGCTACTGTCAATCTACTGAAAGAAGGCAAAATGCAGGGATCTATTGTCACAACAAATTCTGTTCTCAATAATAAAAGAAAATCTTATTAAAAAATCCACTAAAATATCACGTACTACATATGAAAAAGAAATCTTTGGAAGTATAGAGTGAGGGGTTTATGCACTCCATACAGACTCCTATTTACAACAAAGAGAATTAGTTGCACAGACTTGAGAAACTGAGTACCTTCAGGCCAAATTCTATCCTGTCTTATGGAACCTCTGCTTTTCTCCTCGCATTGCTGCTGTAGTCTCCGAGAGTCCTTATCAAATCAGTACCAGTTAGCAACATCAGAATACATATTTTATACTTACATACTTGAACTTTCCAAGAACTCCTTTGTGGCTTCTTCAATATGACTAATGTAGGGATCTGATATCCCTAGATCCCTGCACCTCGTATCTCCATGAAGGACTAATGCCTTCTCTTACTATTTGAGTGCCTGAGTACCTTGAGGTAGTTTACCTGCCATAGCATTATGGTAGAAAGCAATCTGCTATGGTGGATTGCACAACAGTCTAGAAAGGAAAGGCATCACTCAGAAAGATTCTCCTTGCTATCTCAGAAGGTTTCAGTCCATCCCAGGAACAGTACTCTCTCCAACTGCAGGTATTACTAGGCAGCTCCGTTACAGTTACTGTTCTCGACAAGATAAACTATCAGTAGTTTCTCAAACATAAATGCCCTTGCTAGACTTCCTGTAATGTATCACTAGGTTTGACCTAAAAGAAAAAAATGTGTGAAGGTTTACAGCAATGGTTTTGCTACTCTGAACAGAAGAAAAATCTACTAGTAAACAGTCCTGCAAAAACATGTGGGTCATGTAAAATTACACTTACTCCAATATCTAGATTGTCCATAAGAAGTGGTTCGTATGTCAAGGGATTAGAAAACTATTCTAAGTGCACTCAGAATTTATGATCTCATTCCCAGACCTATTGGTCAGACTTGTCAATCATCTCCCATAATCTCCTATTTCAATTAAAAAAGAAGTGAAGGGAATGGAAAAGGAAAATTACAAAGAAACGTAGAAGATGGAGATGACCTAACTCTGTATTTTTCACTTGCATAAAGAGAGAGCAAGGCTAATTCATTGCTGACATTCACTGGCAGAAAAATATTTTGTTGTCCAGATGAGACAAGCATTCACACAATTAATTTTAAGCATGTCCTTAAGACTCACATTTAACTTTTCAACTAATAAAAAATATTAATTTGGAACTTAGTGCACGGTACATGATGCTGTCTGACAGAGGAAGCTCACTGATTAAAAGACAGCCAAGAGAGTAAGGCTTTTGTAAAGTCTTTTAATGATGGAACTTCTAAAAAGGGGATGACTTTCATCACACATTCAAATTGAATTCAACAATTCTGCAAATCAATGTGAATCTATATGTGTAAAGCCAGGAATGCCGGCACCTGGCTCACAGAACAGACCTATTTTTAAAAGTACTGCTCTGGTCTTCATAGAACAATGTCTTGTGTATCACAATCCACTGAGAACCTGTTTTTTTCATAGAAATGGGAAGAATGGGCCTTTCGGAAGCAAAACATTAAAATGGAAGTCCTGGCTGCATTATACTTTCTAAATTTAGACAAACATTTCTTCAGTTTAACTTTTTTTCTACCACTATTTTCAAGCTGACAGAATTTTTAAATCGATTTACTAAAAGAGATACAGTTATACCCCTGCATTTGCGAGGAAAGGGTCATGCCAGGGGTCTCGCAGAATATCAAACTCGCAAATATATGCATGCAGGCCACGCCCATTGTTCCATCCCCCAGCACTCTGGAGTGTTGCGGACACTTTTCTGCTCCTTCCCATGGTCTCTCTCAGCACAGGGGAGCAAAGGGAACCATTTCTGAGCCCTCTCTGGCTTGGGAGACCGCCCCTAGAATCCCTTGGCATCTCTTCGGCAATGCTGCTGCTTCTGCAGCTGCTGCCACCACGGATGCTTGCAGCCCAAATCCCGCGCTGCTGCTCCTCGCCCTCCCCCCGGTCCTCATGCCCGCTGCGCCCCAGCCTGCACTGCGCCCCGGTCCGGCCCCACGCAGCATGGAGGGGGGTTCAGCTGCAGCAGCAGAGTGAGCATGTCCCACCGGCTGCCGCGGCCAGCCCCACTTTCCTGGGGCACTTCCCATCCCCGCCTGAAGCCATGGAAACAGTAACACACGCCCAGCGGGGGTCAGTCCCCAGCTGCGCTTAGAGTAACGGGGGACAGTGTGACTTGTAGCCCTCCGTGTGGGGCCGACCCAGCATGACCCCACAGGGAGCTCTGGCACCACCCCTCAGTGAAGCAGAGACACTGCGCATGCGTCGGCTGGGAAAACTCACAAATGGCTGAAGCAAAATTGCGAGAAATTTTCCTCACAAAAGTGCGGGGTTGCAATGGAGGGGTCGCAATGCAGTGGGGACATACTGTAGCAACATTCAACTTTCATCTGCTTTGCATTACAGGAAAATAATAAATTTTCTGCATGTAAAAAAGTGCTTTCTAGTCAATATCAACCAACAGTTGAGAAATCAAACTAAAGAATGTAACAGCAATTCATTATTATCTGTACAGCTTTTGTCCTGGTACCTAGGTCTTACTTTAGTAATCTATTTTTTTACTTAAAGATCAAAAGTAAAATAGTCCAGCTACACTAAAAACACTTTGATATCTTTAATGAAGTTGTAATAATTTTAACATGTTATCAAAATTTTAGATGTTGTAAATATTGTAGCAAATCAAATAAACATAAACCCATAAATTGAAAATGTTAGGAGTTGTTTTTAAAACACAATTTAAAGTTAATAATCAACATTTAAAGATCTTCCCATAAAATCCCTTTACGAGCGTTAGATGGTGAGTTGGACTAGAAGATCCTTGTGGGTCCCTTCCAACTCATAGTATTCTGTGATTCTGTGAATATGCAACTGCATATTTCTTTTCTTTCCCCTGAAACATGACTGCAGGAAAGTCTATGAGGTCTCCTAAAAATAGACACGCAACAGCCTTGCCATACAGCTTAAAAAACTTCCATGTCTCCCAAAATGACACGTTAATGGCACATTTGACACATTTCATCAAAATCCACTTTTGGTGCTCATCTGAGTCAAGATTTCTGCTGGGACTTTGTGTGACTACTATTAAAAATAAAGCCCTTGAATCATCAGTTTTCTTCTATTCATTGCAGTTTCCCACTTCACCCTATCCAGTCTTCTTACACTTTCCTGCACACCCAAAGAAAATTATGCTACAAAGTGCATCTTCACCAGCTTTTCACTCAGACCACAAAAATTACTTGAACTGTGTATGACAACAGCATCCGAGTTGGTAAGCACTGTCTACCCGTTATGTTGCAATTAAATGCAGATATAAAGTGTGAAGGAAAAAAAATCCTTGTTCATAATGCAAATTTGTTTCATATTGTTTTCTTCTAAATTCTTTTATGTCATTTTGCTAATTCTCAGTACTTTTTATTTTGTTGTTCCACATTAATCATAATACTCTGAATAAAATTCCTATCACTATAAGTAAAGTGAAATAACTGATTGTTATATTATTTCTTCTAACCACTGGTATAACACAAGTTCAATACTATGTCTTATGCTATTAAAAAAGGTACTTTTTTATTTTAGGAAAGAAGAATTAGAAGTAAATTATTTGAAAGATCTTAGCACTTCTATTCCTAGTGCTCTTGGTGAAGGAGGTAAAAGAGAGAATTATCAAATACGATCCTTATACTCTACCATCTATTGCTGCCTAAACCTGTTGAATATATATTTCATGCATTTTTCCTTTTGGAATCCCCTGCCAGTGCCTTTGAAGTTCACTAGGAACATTAGTGCTCTTGAGAACAACAAATGGATAATACTGTTTGCAGTCGGGGGGTGTTATTTAAACTTGATCACTCAGATCTGCCAAGAAACTTTAGCAATGCTGTGAAACCAGCCCTGTTGCTTTACAGTGACCTGTCCTTACAGAGTGCTGTCCTGAACTCTGAGTTTACTTTTAATGGCACTAAGAGATGACAGTGACTTGCCTGAGTTAGCATTTTCTCCTGGTTGTGTTCAGGAACATTTCTGTTTGATTTATTTATCTGTATTTTTGTCTCCAAAATTCAATTTCACATTATTCCCCACCTGTATTTCCAGTCCCTTTTTATTCTCTATTTATGTGTTGTATTAACAATGTACTGGCAGTGTATAAATACCCACTACCAACCTAAGTGTTTGCATTATGGGACTGAGTAAACCTAAAGTAAAAAAACCCCTTAGTTTGTAAATATGCTGTCTAAAGTGACACACTATGAATATGCATTTCTTTCTGGAACCTATCAGTCGTCATCAAATCAGAACATCAGACTTTCAGCTTAATTAATTACATTTGCTGCTTGTTCAGTTAAAACTAGAAAGAAATTATTTCAGAGCACAAACCAGATTGTACAGACTTTTCCATGAAGCTAAATTCAAACCACAGCTCCGGATGTAAGGTCGCATATTGCCCATGTGAACAAGCCCAAAATTACTTCAATCCACTAGGTAAATAATGGCAGTACTGACAAAGTCAGAGAACTCACCACTTGTCCATCTCTCCCTGGAACACCAGGCACTCCAGTGGAACCCTGGAGGGAAACAGACATCAGTGTTTAGCAAATTAAACAGGTAATGAAATCTTTCATCTCTTAATACAGTACTTAGAAATTATGGTGAATGTTTGCTTATGCATCAGTATTACTGAAATGAAAATTTAAAAGTCAACACAGGCCAAATGCAAGTAGCAAAGAAGGAAAAGAAAATATTAAAACTGAGTTATAAATTTAGAGGGATCTTTTTTACACAGCTCTCACACAAAGTTCCTGTGTAATGGACAGTTTTTTTGAAGGACTTTGTGTG
>WEKX01004045.1:134158-153022 GCA_013390025.1 Pitta sordida | reverse complement strand
AAGAATTAAAACTCAACTCCATTTAATGCTCTCAATAAATTTTGAGACTGATCCTATGCAATTGAAACAGTATCTGAACAAAACTACTAACGCTTCTAGAAGGACACCTCAAGCTCAATAAGGGGTAGCTCNTTTTTGAAGGACTTTGTGTGACTTGGTATGGAAGTTCAGTGAAAAGATGACACATAAAGAGAACAACAAAACTGCATGTGCTTACACAGCGCTCTCCTCTTTTTATATAAAAATGGTGCTGTTCAGTGAGGAAACTGAAAGAATTGGTGCATGGCATTTTTATCTCTATTCTTATTGGTTAAAGGTTTCCCTAGAAATGGTTTAGTCAAAGGGCACCAACACCCAAACGGAATGCACTGAAAATGGAAGCAACATCACAGAATATTACTATGAGTTGGAAGGGACCCACAAGGATCACCTAGTCCAACTCAGTCCAACATATTTGTCAATTAATAGAGTTGGGAAATTCTGTGGAACAAGAAAAAGAAGCAACTCACGAGGATCTCAAAAAGTTCTCATGAGGTTCTCCAAGAGCTAGTAACAGCTTTGAATCAGTAAGAAATAATATACTGCATGCCAGCATATCTCCATGACCCAGAACGCTCTCCCTTTTCTCACAAAGCTTCTACTTCAGCGACCTTGTTGTCTCTTTCTGCTAGATGCATGGTCATGACTTTTGACCACTACACAGTGGCCCTAGTGAATATTTTAACGCATTTGTATAATTTTCCAGAAAACTAGAAGACAAAGCTCAGGAGGGCATTAAACCATAAGCCTCAATAAATTATCCTATTTATAACAGTTCTTCTTCTCAGTGACAGCTGATGATTTTTCTTGTGAAACACAGGATGATAGAAAATGTAAATAAACCTGATTCTAGTAAAAGTAAAGTAAAAGTATATGAGATAGTCAAAGCTCATTAGCACATTGAGTTTTGCTCATGCTCTACACACAAAATATCCTCCTTCCCATGCCTTAAGGTATAATTTTACAACGGCAGCTTAAGACATTAGTACAGCCTTAAAATGCCACATTACTGCCTTGATAAACATGAAAGGTAGTCCTCTCCTTCAGCCCGCACACCTTGTGCAAACTCACAGCTGCCAAAATTCCACCAATTTGTATGCTTTGGGATTACATTTTTACATATCACAGATTTCTCTTTCCTTTGTTAAAAACCTTCCATTTTAACAGTTGCAAGCAAACCTTCACTCATGATCTCAGAAGAAGAAAACCAGAGGCATCCTTCTCACACATGTCAATATTACTTATCCTTTTTATTTTTCTTTATACAAATAAAGCTTGTTTTATTAAGTATCTTTCATACAACCTTTTAATCTTTTGAAATCAACTAGAACATTACTCACCTTGGTTGTATGTGGTTCTGATGCTGGAAAAGTACCACTCACTAGCTGTTATTGCTCCTATTTTGAGAACTGTTTTAATGGTATCATTCCATAAATCCTAAACTCACTCAATCAAACTGAGGCAGTCAGCTTTAATGAGTGTAAATAATGCCGAAAGCATTCCCTGGAAGTCAGGTCTCAGGTTACCGTAGGAACAGGAAGACAACAGCAGACCACCTGAACACTGCCAACCAAGCACCATTTATCAGTAACACCTATGTCTTTTGTTTCTGCTGGTCAATTCTTTAGTCATATGGCACTGATCTAGTTGAGTAAGGACATGCATTTAATCAGAAACTTTATCTCTCCACTTTTCACAATGTTTTAACTTTGGTTTCCTAATTGTACCAGTACATGAATAAGAAAATTATAGTGACCTTTTCACCTCAAAGTTAAGCAGACAGATTGAAAACAGGTTGTTCGGCACTGCTGGAATTTTCTATGATGGGGGAAATGAGAAATCTGATGTTTCACATTATATGGCTGCATTTTGCAAAAACAAAATTCAGAACCTAAACTAACTGATTCAATGCAGATTACAGTAGCTAATCCCATTCAACTTTCCTGCTTTCAATCTGGCACCAGGAGGAATAATCACTTTCACAGTACATATTGTTGTTTATACTATACCTTTTGTCCTGGAGGTCCCTGAGGTCCCTGCAAAGGGAAAACAATTCAATTAACATCGTAACTCCAGATAACTTAAACTGAAATGACTAATTAAGACTGGCTCATAGTGTAAGCATTCTGATAGTGGACTGAAACCACCTGATAGTTTATACATCAAGAAAAGTAAAACTTTATGCTCAAAATGCACAATGACTTTTTTTCTTCACTTTTGGAACTGATCTAACAGCAATACTCAAATTTTCTCCTTTCTAATCTTTTCTCTTCAATGCCATCTGTTTATTCTAATACTGACAAAACTACCAGCAGTAAGATGATGGTTGTTTTTCTCTCTTATACCAGCTAACATCCAGTGGTGTATCCAAAGTAATCTATCTGCTTGGCAGCATAAAAACAAGGTTTATGAAAACAGCAATTTTTAAGATAGAGAGAAGCATAAACCTCAAAATCTCCTCACCTTCTAAGTATCAGCACACATGACCGTGTTATGCTCAACATGTGACCTGTGACATCATTTGCAAGTCAACAGAAAAATCATTAACAATTAACTTCATAAATCATTAAGAAAGCTCTTAGGAAGTAAAGAGTCACCATTTTGTCCCCATGACCTGGGAAGGCAGGAAGAGATATTTCACTTCAGGAAAAATTAACTGCTTAATGTCATACAGGAGTCAAAGTCTCATAGATATTAATAGGACTCATTTCTCATCTGGTGTCTTTGAAGTACACAGGTGGCCACAGTGGAGAGGGGAAGCAGCCAGAAAATACATCAACTAACCATGTTTATGACTCCTTGGCAGTCTGTTTTGGGAGCAGCCAAACCATGTCCACCATAGCTCTTACGCACTTTTTTCCCCATGTTCCTACATCAACCAAGGTGAATTCTGAGTTCACAAGGGTGAAAAGCTAAACATCAAAACTGGAGAATCCAAATCCTTTTGATGTGAGAAACATTATAGTAAGAATTGATATCAGAACGGTAATTATTCAGAAAAACAGTAAGATTGCTGCTTCAAAATGTGAAGTAGATTTTCTTCTTAAACTACTGTGAAGTTGGACAGAATCCTCCAGTGTTGATAGATGCAGAGCTTGTTAGAACACACTCCAGTGCAACTTTAAACTGCTAACTAGGAAAAGCTCTACTGGTGGTAATTCTGGGTGCTGTACCCATTGATGTGGATGAAAGCCTTGCAGTTTTAAATGTGGATTCATACATCTAAAGTTTGGCATCAAACCTTGCAAAAGCACAGATCAGTGTTGCTTCTTGAAAGCTTTGCCTGATTGTCTTAAAAAGAACCAGGGTATTGTAAGTACAGTCGACCCTCAAATACCACAGTACCAGAGGTCTTGCCCCCATCACATGCAGCCTTCCATCAGTGTAAAGTGGTAGCTTATTAACANTGCTAGATGGTGAGTTGGACTAGATGATCCTTGTGGGTCCCTTCCAACTCATAATATTCTGTGATTCTGTGATTCTGTGTGATTGTCTTAAAAAGAACCATGGTATTGTAAGTACAGTCGACCCTCAAATACCACAGTACCACAGGTCTTGTCCCCATCACATGCAGCCTTCCATCAGTGTAAAGTCATAGCTTATTAACATGGTCCCAGCTGCCCCACCCCCTCAGCTACAGAGTGGCTGCGGGCCGTTCCCGGTNTGCTGCTGCAGCACACACATTTAAAGTGGAGTTTCAAAGCCTGTACTCCACACTGGAGCTCACACCAGCATCTAGAGGCTGGCTACACAACAGCCTGGCCGCGTTGGCAAGGCAATGGTCGTGAGGCAGTGCCTCCCCAGCCTCTGTCCTGCTCCTGCTGGAGTAGTGGAGTGCATGCTCTCAGCTCTCACTAGCATGCTCTCAGCATCAGGGTTACTATATGGAAGCAACTCATCAACAAAGCAGCCAGCACAGCTTATAGATTCAAATGTTAATCACGGTACTTGTCTTAGTCAACATATGCTAAGAAAACCCAAGAAAGGTGTACATACAGTTTGTATGCTGTAATGTTTTGACTCGTTAACCACACTGGTGGCGAAACAGAGCAGAGTGAGGAAAAAAATTACAAGCAGAAGTGCCTTTGTTCCCCTGGGGACTGGTCAGGTGGGATGGGGCCTATCTCTGCTGCATTCCCTGCCATAGCTCTGCAGCCACCCACCCTGCACTCCAGCGCTGTTTTGGCTACCCTCACTCAGACCGGGACGGGCACTGGGGGGATGTGACATGGCCGCCTTGCTCAGAGCAGAGCGGGGTGGGCCGAGCGCACCGTGGATGTGGTGCTGGCAAAATTGCTGCGGCTGCCTCGCTCAGAGAACAGCAAGGCAGATGTGGCACAGGCAGAGCAGTGCACCCATGGTCCGTGTGGCACAGTGTGGGGGTTGATTTGAATATTCATGACTGTCCAGTTTGAATATTCATGAGTGTCAGTTCATGCAGGCACAGCTGCGAAACGGACCTCTCCAGTCACAGAAACATCATGCTGCACACTAGTGAAACCTCAATATGGGAAGTGCAAAGTGGGGAGCATTGACTGTATCTCCTTTTGACTGCACAAGTAGATTTTGATAATGGAAAGCCACCTGTCAAGTGCACGGTGACGATTTTACTCCTTTTCTTCAAAAGAAAGAAAAAGTACACAGGCACTCAGCACTTGTAATGATTGGAGCAGCAATTATAGGGACCATCTCCTTTTTCAGATTGAGAAAAATCTCCCCAGCTCACCACATTTCATAAAACTTGTTTGAATCATCCTTCTCTTCTGTGACAAAGATGTACGTTTACCTACCGTCTTCAAAGCCCCAAGAAATTAATACTCAAACTACAGCTTTCCTACAGCAAACATTACCAAAACAGGCTCCAAATGTCTACATCCTGGACATCAGTTGTCTGTTGCCCTTTGGCATATCAACCAGCTACATTTTGGGGTTATTTCAGGTCTTATGAAAAAACCTTCCAACAGTAGGCCAAATTGAATACAGAATAACTGAAGACTATCCTCACTGCTCATGCTGGCTACTTTTCAATCCAAGGAATCGATACTGCCCCTTCAGTTTCTAACTACTTAAGAAGCTAATAAGACCTTCTGAAGACAGTTATTGTATTAAATTACCTTTTTGGAGCCCTCAATACAATATTACTATATGAAGGTAAAATGATAATTTACCTACTAATACTATCCCTTGAGGCAAACTGTTAAATGTTCTGTTAAGACTTTTGTGACTGGTGCTTCCAGATGTCAGCCTGTGGAACAGATTTAATTCAAGACATTGCGTCAGGTCCAGGAAAAGATCTTTTCCAATAATTTCCCCCTCATCCCTGACATCATTCCAGCTTCTCCAGAGAAGTTACAGAATGTGAAAATATTTATATAGTAGCACAGTCTTGTCTTCAAAATCAATAATTCGGAGAAAAGAAGCACTAGATACTTAAATACAGTCATACCTCAGTTATTCGTGCTGTCATATTCATAGTTCCTCATAATCACAAAAATTTTTCCCGTAGTTTTTACTCACTTATTCACGGAGCGGTGCGATACTGAACTGCCCGGATGGGTGGCCTCAGCCACAGCTGGCCCTGTCAGGAGTCAGGAAGTCTTTCACTGTAACACAGAGACCCACATGGGGCCGTTCAGGCCAGGCAGCCAGCCTGGACTCGCCAGTGTATATCTGCATATGTGCATATGCACACATTCATAGCCTCAGGCAAGGCACTCCTGCCAGTGCTAGCTGCTACAGTTAACGAGAAAAACACCTGACTCCTACACTTCTTGCTGCCCATAAGGAGCCTGGATGTTGCAGTGTTCCAAAGTGCATTATTTCTGGCAATAATTTGCCATACTAATATCTGATCAGTATTCGTGGATTATAGGTTCCACAGGACCTGCAGGAGACCCATAATCTGCGAATACGGAGGCATGACTGTATAAATATTTTATGCAATTAACTCCCTTTCTGGTAAATAAGACTACTCAGCTCTGGTGTCCCATATCCCTTGAGGTATCATGCCACTTGATGACAAGAACAGTCCTCCACAGTACAGCTACCTTCAGAAATTATATGCTCAGAAAACCAATTGCAAACAAAAGTTTGTCTAAAGTGATACATTTCAAAATTTACACAGGATAACAAGTGCTTCTCATCCTTAGAATGTTCAGATTGCAAGGCATAGCTGAAGAGAGACAATTTTTCTCTAAAGTGCTGCTCCCTAGCACTAGAAAAGAAGCTCAAAGCCACTGGAAACTTAACAGTTCAACCATTGGCAGCTCCCACCCCTTCACCACATAAGTCTGCTTGCAGCCACTTAGCAGAAAACCTGAAATTAAATTAGTAACAGAAAACTACTTAAAAAACTCCCAACCTGTATCCAACTTCAGAATTGTGCCTCTATTCTGAGTTAACTATAATATCTGAGTAAGAAACAGAACCACACTGAAGAGATAGAAATAAGCAAGTAAATAAAATCTGGGAGAAAGAGAGAAACATGAAAGGATAAAATAAAAACAAAACAAACAAACAAAAAACCCCAACAAGAACACACAAAAACCAAAACACAAATGCAAACAAACACTCCCCCCCAAAAAAACCCAAGCCACAAACCCAAGACTTGAGTCCTCCAGAGGTATAAATGATACCATTCTTCAGTTACTATTTTTGTTAATCAAAAGACCTCCAGAAACTGTATTGGGTCAAGTATTTGCATCATAGAAATTACTAAATGGACAATCCAATTGGGCCTTGACAAACAACAATGTAGAATAAATCCTAAAAAGCCAAACAAACTGGAAAGAGTGACCTAAATTTTGGAACAAAGTTATGAGTCCAGAATTCTTCCTTCACCCCCTTTCTAATGTTACAATTATATTTTCCATTCATGCTTAATCTGTTCCTTGCATTTTAGTAAGCTGCAAAATAAGAATATTCTAGCCTGTAAAGGTTAAGGTCACAGTTTCAAAGAGGAGTAATTCAGGGTGTGATAAATTAGCAACTCTCAAGATATTTTTGCATTCCATTTATAGGGACTCAGTCGCTTAACATTTGAAGAAATGTATGAAATAAAAAGTTGGGGCATTTTCAATTTGCAGGTCTGGGGCAGCAGTAATGATTTGTTTTACAAGGTGTCAGAGATCATGGACAGTGAGCACAAACACCAAATGAAAATGCCTAACAAATGCATAAAAGTCAAAAGTCAGTGTTTTTGTATACTGAATAAGTTATACAGCAAAATAGGTCACGATAGTAAAATACACTGTTGTACAAAGTCGCATATTCCAAAGCCTCACAAACAAAAAAAAATCCAAGCCAAACCATAACAAAGCCAAAACCAACAAATCAAGTAAAAGAAATTTTTTAACTTCCATAATTTCGATGTCAAGTAAAAGCAGTTTTTAACTAGAAGGCCTGTAGGAAGTGTTGTGTCTATATCTCTATGAAACAAAAGAAGTACCAAGACTGTTCCTGAGAACAGGTTATTTCCCTTTTGCTGCCTGTAAGAATCATTAAGCATTCAGAATAGAATAATGGAATCACTTAGATTGGAAAGATCTTTAAAATCATTGAGCCCAACTGTTAACCTAGCACTGCCAAGTCCACCACTAAACTGTATCCCTCAGTGCCACATCTATGTACCTTCTAAGTATCTCTAGGGCTGCTGATTTGACCACTACCTTGGGCAGCTTGGTCAAATGTTGGACAACCCTCTCCATGAAGAAATTTTTCCCAGTAGCCAAACTAAACCTCCATGGGTGCAACTTGAGCCTGTTTCCTTTTTTCCTATTGATTTTTACTTGGGGAAGAGACCAAACCCCACCTGGCTACAACCTCCTTTCAGGTAGTTGTAGACAATGAGAAGGTCCTCCATGAGTGTCCTTTTCTCCAGGATATACACTCCCTACTCCCTCAGCTGCTCCTCATGAGACTTGTGCTTCAGACACTTCAGCAGCTCATCTACTCTTCTCTGAACTCCTCAGTGCCTCAATGGTTTTCTTTTGCAGTGAGGGCCCAGGACTAAACACAGGACTTGAGATGCAGCCTCACCAGCGCTGAATACGGGGGCGATAATCCCTTCCTCATTCCCACAGACCAATTT
Organism: Pitta sordida; assembly: GCA_013390025.1. NCBI lineage: Eukaryota > Metazoa > Chordata > Aves > Passeriformes > Pittidae > Pitta > Pitta sordida. Next base: position 144,894 of record WEKX01004045.1, on the reverse strand, counting down.
CTTACCAGCATAATGGCATAAAGAACTGAAGATGGAAACCCGAACTAGGAGATTTACCCGAAGAGAAAGCACAGGTTTCATACAAAGCTTTCACCTTTATTTCAGTGGAGCCTGTGTTCTACCCACTGATTCTTGATACCTGCTGTAAAAGGAACACTACGTAATTCTGAAGATGTACCTGAATTCTTGAAGAGTGTTTCATAAAGACTGCAGTTCCCAGAGTACTAGGATTGAAATGTGTAATGCTTTAGTATTGATCACCTAGATATAAGAATGACCAGCTGATGGAAAGCCTTTTATAACTTCTGATAAAGCAGTGTTTCCCTTCCGTGCTATCTACCTAAACTCATGAAAAGAGTGACAATAACTACTAATTAGCGCTCACAAAGAGTTATCTTCATTCTTTTAGCCATTGTTGTGGCAGCCATTACTGAAGTACAGAGGTTACAAAATGTCAAAGACTACATTTTCCTGAGATTTCTTGCAAGTTAATCCCAAGGCAATTATACTACGGAAAAAAAGAATAGTTGCTGTGAAAGGCACAGGTTGAGAATTTCCATTTCATCTAATGGTTCTCATAAATTTTTGCAGCTAAACAGCTCAAGAACAACACCTTATAAAATTTACTAGGAGCATGCTACCATATGCTTAACAAAGAAGGCACCTACAGAACTCTGGCCATGAAAAACAAAATCACAATTAGTGGCTTCCCAGAGGAGCTATGAAGATTCACAGCAGCTGAGAATCTGGCCTTGACCATTGGCCTGGAAGGCTGAATTGAAATCCGCAGTACTTCCCAGACAGTTCTGCTTGGTCCCTGAGTTAATTTTGTTCATTTTAACCTAAGACAGAAAAAATAATATTAATTCACTTTAAAGATGTTACATTTTGCAGACCTAACTTCAAGGTTATATTATCCACTGTCCTTCACAAAAATGGCTATATAATTTGGAAGAACATCCTCATATTCTGAACAATTATGTAGTAAATGCAGTAATATTAAATTTTATTTTCTTGAATAGATGCCCCGCAAGACTGTATAAGCACAAAAGTACTGCGTAGTTTGGAAAACAATATATCTTAAAGCAGAGGGATTTTGCATTTGGGTTAATAATTACAGTATAGATTTCTCTTGCAAAGAGACACCTTTACCTGAGTTCTTTAGTAATTCTAGAGTTTTCTGTTTGTGCAAAACCTCTGTATTATTACTTATCTGTCTTTAAGGCCAATTCCGGGGGATAAAATGGCGGTTTTCTTTCCGAGACAAGAAATAGTTGACTCATACACTGAAGATGTTTAAATCTACTTCTGAAAAAAGGAGCTGAAAACATCACGGATTTTGATATTCCAAATTTTCATTACAGTGATCCTCTGCATATTTGCGATCTGTAATTTGCATGATCCAAAGAGTCGCAGTTGATTTTTCAGTGAATTGTAGGACCTTGTGCATACGCAGAACCTACCATGAATCCAGTCTGGTCATGAATATGTAAATTCGTCCCACCCAGGCGCTACTGCGGCGCGGCCGGGATGCATTTAGTTTTTGCATGGCTGTAATTGTCCTCCGCCAGGCTGCAAGAGGGGAGACGGGACTGCCATTTTGTGTGTCTGTGCGTGACAGCGAGAAGCACCTTTCCCCATCCCCCGGGGGCTGGCAGGCTGGTGCCCGGCTGTGCCGAGCTGTGGGGGGCAGGCACCCGCACCATGCCGAGCTGGGACGGATGGAAGCCAAGCCCGACACCTCTGCCCCTTGCAGTCCCCTCGCAACCTCCATTTGCACCTTGTAAAGGGAAAGAGAACCACCGCCATCACCCTGGAGCTGGGGAAGCTGCTGGAGTGGTTATGGGTGGACGCTGCGGAGGCAACGGGAGCCCTCGAGGTGTTTGCATGGTTGGCACTATTCTCTGCCAGTCTGCAGGAGGGTGCCAGCATTCNTGTGCCGAGCTGTGGGGGGCAGGCACCCACACCATGCCGAACTGGGACGGGTGGGAGCCAAGCCCGACACCTCTGCCCCTCGCAGTCCCCTTACAACCTCCATTTGCACCTTGTAAAGGGAAAGAGAACCACCGCCATCATCATGGAGCTGGGGAAGCTGCTGGAGTGGTTATGGGTGGACGCTGTGGAGGCAACGGGGGCCCTCGAGGTGTTAGCATGGTTAGCACTATTCTCTGCCAGTCTGCAGGAGGGTGCCAGCATTCTGTGTCTCTGTGCAGGAGCAGGAGGCACCCTTTTCCCCACCCCAGTGGTCCCCATGTGACTGGGTGGTGAAAGGAACGGTGGCCCTGCAGTTTCCACTTCCCGCACGCACGGGGCAGCACCCGCCCTCCCTCTGCGCCGCCCCGGCAGCGCTGCCCTGTCTCCAGTGTCCAACGCTGTCCCGGAAGAGGTAGCCAGGTTCACAGACTGAAAAACCTTAAAAGAAATAAAAACAAATCCCCCAAAATGCTGTCCGCCAGTTCCCAATCAGAGCTGTACAAGTTCATGTGCGTGTGAGGCAGCTGCCTCAAGACCAGTTCCTCTCGACACAGGAGGGAAGTGGCAGCAGCCCTGGTGCTGTGCAGGGAGCAGGACGTGCGGGCGTGACAGGGCGCGTGGTCGAGCTGTTATTCCCCCAGCTCGGAGGATGCGCCGCAGCCTGGTTGTGTCACAGCANGTAAAGGGAAAGAGAACCACCGCCATCACCCTGGAGCTGGGGAAGCTGCTGGAGTGGTTATGGGTGGACGCTGTGGAGGCAACGGGGGCCCTCGAGGTGTTAGCATGGTTAGCACTATTCTCTGCCAAGCTGCAGGAGGGTGCCAGCATCGTGTGTCTCTGTGCAGCAGCAGGAGCAGGAGGCACCCTCCTCCCCACCCCAGTGGTCCCCATGGATCCCCCCGCAGTGCCCTTTGTGACTGGGTGGTGAAAGGAAGGGTGGCCCTGCAGCTTCCACTTCTGGCACACACGGGGCAGCACCTGCCCTCCCTCTGCACCGCTCCGGCAGCACTGCCCTGTCTCCAGTGTCCAACGCCGGCCCGGAAGAGGTAGCCAGGTTCACAGACTGAAAAACCTTAAAAGAAATAAAAACAAATCCCCCAAAATGCTGTCCGCCAGTTCCCAATCAGAGCTGTACAAGTTCATGTGCGTGTGAGGCAGCTGCCTCAAGACCAGTTCCTCTCGACACAGGAGGGAAGTGGCAGCAGCCCTGGTGCTGTGCAGGGAGCAGGACGTGCGGGCGTGACAGGGCGCGTGGTCGAGCTGTTATTCCCCCAGCTCGGAGGATGCGCCGCAGCCTGGTTGTGTCACAGCACCTGCGACAGTGCTCCAGCTGCCCCGCAACGGGCCCCGGTGTGGGGGTGCAAGTGCACCTGGTGACGGGAAGTGGGAGAGAGTTGGGCCGGGCCGTGCTGAGCCCCCTGTCCTCCTTCCCTGCCTGCTAGACATGCAGTCGTTTGCTGCCTGCCCACACAAAGCTCTTCCAGGGATGCACAGTGGCTACACGAACTTTCACAATGGAATAAAACTTGTAAGAACAGGGAACCTTTTAACAGAAACTCTTGAGAGCATTGTCACAGCCCATCCATGTCTGCTGCTGTCCTGCTTCCCTCTGTCTCCCATTGGCCGTCCGGGCGCCACTGTGCCGTGTCATTGGCTGTGGCAGCTGCTGCTCTGGGATGGGACAGGATGGGACAACAGATCTCCTGTCACTCAGTGTCCTGATTCTCTAGCTGGCTCCCGGCTCCACGCCACGCTGCAGCCACTCCAAGCGCTCGCTACAGAAGTGCCTATTTCCTGTTACTGGGTGCTGCCATAGCCCTGACCTGAAACAGTTTTTGGGACGGCGCCTTCCACCCTCTGCCAGGGCTGGCAGGGGGAAACCTCCCACAGCTGCTGGCACACACAGGCATTACCCAAGGGCTTCCTCCAGCCCTGGGAAAGGCTGAGGGGCCCGTTTACCAGGCTGGTCCTGGTGGAGGCTCCTCCTCTGTGCCCACAGCCAGACGGGTTCTGCACTTGCCCCACCCCAGCCCCAGCCTCTGCTCGTGCCACGCTGTCAAATGCAGGAGCCACCCGCCCCCCTCGCCAGAGCGCAGCCACATTGGGCAGCACCCAGGCAACTGACACGAACCACTGCTTTCTCAGTGCCATGCGGCACGTTCACCATGTCTGATCAAATGTGAGTTGAGTTTAAAGACAGCTTCCCGGCTGGGAAGGCATTCCCTTAGCTGTCCTGAGGTGGCATAGGGCAGTGGGTAGCCCCAGAAACACCCTCTAGAGCTCATGAGTGGAGGGAGCATGGCTATGGGTGGGGACTAATTGAATATTCATGAGTTCGCTATCCTGCCGGATTCCATCACTCACTGGACCTGCACAAGACCCAACCCCCCGTGAGTTCCGGAGGTTGACTGTATTATGCACTAGTTTAAAATACTTTAAACATAAAGACATCCCAAAATCTCCCAGGTAAAAATTAGAAAAAGACCTTCTGTCCTATCACAGTTTATGAATCTGAAAATGTTGACATATTAGTGTTTGCCTTTGATATTTTCCATCACTGACTTTAAGCTCTCACTAATAGCCTGCAACCAGAGATCTTAGCTCTTGGATAGAAAGGGATCACAAATTCACATACTCTGAAAATGAGAAGAAAGAACACAACAGCTCTTGCATGGTATTCAAGAGACTTTATCACCAAGAGTTGCAGACAAATGGCATGGGAAGCTGGATGAATTATGACAGGCAGGGCACAATTTTAACTGAAAAGGTTGAAAAGCTAAGGAAACTACTCGTCTTCTGTCTTGCATCACATACAATTGACTAGTTCCACATAATACGTATTTCAAAACTTAATCTCTTTGGTCACCTCAGTACTTGGCATCCCTCTGAATTCTCTTACTTCTGTCTGCACAGAGGAATGATACCTTCAATTCCTGTAGAAAGTAGACCTGTAAGTCTTTCAAGTGCCACAAAAACCAGACACAAATTGCAACTACCTAGTAATTCTTACATCACCTTCTAACATTAAAGAAGCATGCAGGCACAACTTTGTAACTTAAACCTAAGCCTCTGTCTCACCTGAAAAGAAATTGAAATTTCTTGGCTCAAGTAAGAAACAGATTCTTCCTGACACAGCAACATATAGAGCCAAAAAAACCTTGCAAAGAGGTCTCCCAAACATCTCAACTGCAAGGACAGCAGAACAACAGAAGCACACTGGCGCTCTGACAATCTGGAAAAGTTTACAATAGAGAATGAGAGACCTCTGTAAGAAACAACGACATCTCCCAGCTTCTAAATCCTTCCACTACCCACACATTCTTGCACTGTAAATAGGGATAAAGAGAAGCCATTCCTTCAAATCACAAGAAGCTAGATAGTCCCCGAATAATTGCAGCACTTTCCACAGAGAAGAGAGGCTGCAAATCTGTACTGGCATAAAGAGTATGTCAGAAGCACAAAGAAGAATCAAAAGAGCTAATTACGTCCCTGATACTCTGAAGCTTTTTACTTGATCTACACACAACCTAACATTTCAGCTGTCAGACTGACTTATTAAGCAGGAATTTGGAGTTGGATATTCATGTAATCTGGGATCTTTCTCCAATTCAGGCTTGCTGACTTGATTTTTAAAACACCTTTTCTTTCTATCTAAACACATCTGCATTTAGAGAAACAGAGCAGTTCTTTAGTTCTTTCACACAGATGGTTACTTTTGAGCAGTGGGAACCTTCTGAACATGGAGACTAAAAGGTGATGGTTTATTTTTTGCTTTAGAAGTCCTCAAGAATCTTGTGGCTCTGAAGATTTGGTCCTGAATAGAAAGACACAGTTGAAAACAAACAAAAAACCTCTCTTTCTACTTAGTGCATGTACTCTTTACAGGCCCTCAGGAACCAAAAGACAGAATAAAAAAGAGCTCAGAAGCATTCTAAAACACTAGGTAGTGCCTTTGGGAGGCTTTAATTTTGACTTTGCTAAATCGTTACTTCAAAGTGAGAAAGTACAGGATTTTAACTGCCTGATTACAGCAGTTTTACAGCAGATTTACAGCAGATCTTTCTGAGTCTCAGAATCTAAGTTTTTTTCTTTCAAAAGATATTGGATTTTATCAATTCAAAATGTTTTGCAAATTGTCAAGGCACCATATCATAACACCTGCTGAAATCTTTACAAATTCAGATAGCAATAATATCTGCACTGTTGCTGAACATAAACTCTTCCTCCTTAAAAGCATCTAGGAATCAAAGCCATATGCCACAGGCTACAATTCTGTTATCTCTCATAAAAATAAGAATGGCCATGAGTGTCTAGGGAGATCCTAAGGGTGAAAAAACACTGCACTCTTTTACAGTTCTGGGAATATGTGACAGGTAGAAACTTATGATGTCTTAACTTGTTGCTAAAGCTGATTGACAACCAGTGGAGCATTTACTTCCAAATGAATAGGAAGTATTCAACACACACTGTGGGAAAAACCTGAAACCTCAGGAGAGGAGAACATTCTGAGCTGTGTCTTCACTGTTGCGTCAGGCAAAAGTCCAGAGCCATTGCCATAGAGATAGTTTTTATTTTGGCCCTTAGAAGAAGTAGAAGGTTCTTGTGCCGCTCAGTAATCTCAAAGTGGAAACAGCTCAACTTCAGAGACAGCATGAAGAGGTGGCCAGGAACTGGGAACACCTGGCTTGGTTCTTTTTTGCTTTGCTGTGCCCTTAGATTTTTTATTTCCCTCCACTTCTGCAAGCTTAAAGAAGTTGTCCATATGTGGCATGTGACTGTATAAAAAAAGAGGATGTTGTCTTTCTCATGTTTTCTTCATAAATGAGGCTTCAAATAGCCTGTGACAAAGGAAGGTTAGGAAATACACAGCTATAAAGCTTTTTGAAATTTCACGTTTTTAAAGGTATATGTCATGTATCCATTACACTTTCCAAGCAAACAGGAAGAGTACTTACTGTCAGTCCTTGTTCTCCTGGTTTTCCCGGCTCACCCTTAGAATAAAAGAAAAGTGAATAATTTTAGCAACATGTCTTGAATCCAGTTTTCTATCTAACAATAAAGTATTTTAAAATTTAATTCTTAAACAGGTATGTCAGTTGACTGCACACTTTTTTGATTTTTCATCTAGTAAGCCAAATCACAGACATCTTAAGAAGCAAAGAAAACAAATTATTTCACAATCATGTAATGTTACAGTTCTCAAGGCAAGAGTTTATTCATGTTCTGACTCTGACCCTTGGTTCTACACATAATATTCCATTCCATGGTGCTAAAGGACACAGAGAAAGGTTATTTTCAGATATGTGCTGAATCCCACAGTTTATATATTCCAAGATTACTGCTCTGTGTCATCATCTCATTCAGCAGGGGTAACATACTGTTGCCAATTATCATGTTCCACAAACTCAGAAATATTGGTATTTTGAAGCCATGCAATAATTACTCAGCTGTTAAATGCCTGGATTGGCTTTCAAAATGGTAACCTATCGTTTTTCCAATGTATTCTTTTTTTGTGGGCACAACTCTACATAAAGTCAGAATCTACCTATTCCACTTTCTTCCCATAGGAACACATACATCTCTCTGTAGAGACAGTAAAACCTATCAGTCACACAACACGGGCTAAAAATATCCATCCAAAAAAAAGCAGAGCTCCTATCATTTTAGTGGTCTGGTTTATAGATCACTCCATTGAAAACCCAATGGAGCATAGGGCAGTCCATGTGCTATTGTATCAGTACAGCTGCAGGGTCCTCTTTAGCAGCTTTGTCAAAAAAGAAAGCCTGTCATAAAATTGATGAGAACTGTTCTGATGCCATTGTTCTGGGTAACTGAAAAGAATCAAAACTGCTTCTCTGGGTATGTGTGCTTTGCATTCAGAAGCAAACACACAGCATCTGCAACCACACCAAGACAGCCAGGAGAAAGAAGACACACAGGCACCCGTTTCTGACAGCTCATTACCCATCCTGGTTGGACTTTTCAGCTCACTCTGAATCCTTACTAACTTACATACACAGCAATCACATAGCCTGATGTGAGCATCAAGATATCCTCATAAGTGTTGGGAAAAACGCAGAAATAATTTCAAGAGTTTGTATCATATTCTATTGTCTTCCTAGCAGCAAAAAAACCTTCACTCTCCTCTTACTTCCTTTTGGAGATATTTAAGTTTCAAATTCTTCATGCTGGTGTCTCTGACGCAAAAAGAAAGCACCTATTCTAGGTGTCACTCAGGAAATCAAGTATGTTCTGGTTCCAACAGGTTCCTCTATTGACATCCCAAGAAAGGCTTAGGAAAAGCCTGCACAATCTTTTCAGGGTGCTCTTTCTGCTGGCAATAGGCTCAATGGCATTTCCCAAACACTTCTACCTCTTTAGCTCTAAAGATTTCCTGCCCAAGAAACCAGTATATTCTCATCTCTAGAAGCTGTAAGTATCTGTAATAGGATGCACACTTCTGGGCTGCAAGGTGGTGATAAATGAGATAGACATGTGTGGACACAAAGGCTGCTCCTCAATCCTGCTACACTGTAGAAGGTAAGTAATAATGGCTCCTGGAGTTGGCTCCCTCTGCCTTGCTACCTCATCCGCCTGACCTTCTCAGGATACACAGCAAGTGTCTGAGCATGGGGGAAAGCAAGTGGAAAAACATCATCATATAGCTGTGGTAACTGTAAAGCTTCTTGCTTGAGAGGGACAGGCTGGAAGAAAAGCCCCTGCTTTGCCTAACACTGCAAGAGGAAATGTCTGCCTGAGGGTGATTGGTCACTCTAAGGACATCCTCCTGTAACTATGTGATTCTGTAACGTCTCTACTTACAAGACAGTGCAGCTATTGTTTTCAGCTCTCTAGCTCAAAGGTCTATGGAAGTCTTTTATAAATACAAAGCCGTCCTTACCTCTCAACTAAGTTTTCCCTTCACAGCTCTCCTATTTGACTGTGTAGCACATAGTCATGAGGGAACAAGCCTTTTGAGGAACAGGAACATTAACCTGAGGGTACAGGATAGTAGCAAGGAACAGCATAGTAACAGCCAGCAAACTGGATGGTTTCTACCTGAGTGCTTGTTTGTATCTGATTCTAAAGCAGTGTTATGAACTGCTATATATGCTATAGGGCTTAAGATAGCCACAGCTAAAAAACTATAAAAAGAAACTCTCTCTTGAAAGTCGAAATCACTTCAGAACTATTATAAAATGGAATGACCTAACTGCAGAAAATGCATGACTTTCCTGTTGTGATAAACACTAATGATCTCTTTGCTAAAAAGCACAAAACCCCAGGCAACATGCAGTCATGTAAGCAGCAACATCAGCTGATTCTGCTAGCCTCCTGCATGTGAATTATTAAAATGCTATCACTGCAGTCAGAAATGGACTCTGGTTTCAGTCTTGCCCTCACTAGAGCAAACCAGCAGCAACTCTGCTGACCGCAGTCAATTTAACCACATTAAAGGAACACAAGTAAGGCCCAAAATAGGCCCAAAGCCTGACGTGCCACACCACTAACAAGAAATGAGTAGATTGCCAAAATAAAGTATCACAATGAGAACAATAGACTTTTAATGTCATTTCATAACCTTGAGCTAGAACTTATGAGGGCAGTGGTTTTAAAATCCTCAACAAAACAGCAACACCAGCAGCAGGCCTAGAGCACTAGAGAGCTGAACTGGCAAGTCTTGCTGGATTTTCACTAGAAATTTTAACAGAATCTTACTGTTATCATCATGCTATATTATATTTTTACATTAATAGCTAAAGAGAGTCAGAATGGCTAAGTAGATATTTTCTTTCTTGGTTTTACCTAAAAATGCTCTGCGGGGAAATTTAATGAGTTCCTGTCCTGGCCTCATGTAATGAGCTATGCTCTTCAAAATGTGTTTCTCCTTCCAGTGCTGGTTCTCACCTTGCTTGGTCCCTACATGTCTTCTCAGCCATGATCTCTATTTATCATGGGTGTGGAGGTGTGTGTGCATCTGTACATGTGCCATTTCAGCTGTCATGTCTCCCTCCTGTCTATGACTCCACTTCCACACTGATAACACAGCCACATTCATGATGAAAAGAGAGATACTTCTTCCAAAAGAATAAAAATTAAGGAGAGTACAAAATACAAAGCCAAACCCATATACATGGTTAAAAAAAAAAATTAGTGTTTTTATGCATCTGTTTAAAAAGCATGGGTCTGATCCTGTACCTAAATCAAACACTACCCAATATACTGGATTCTGCTGCTTCTCCTAATGAAATATGGGATGTGAGTCAAAGAAAATTATACTTTTCTACTTGTTTAAAGATGGCAGAATCTAACTCCTAACTTCATCATGCCATGGGCATCATTTAACAGTTTATTACTTTATTCCTTGATTTTTGAGGTTAAACCATTAGGAAGTGAGATTTCAGGCCCATCCATGCTGCGATGTTTCAAGTTCAGTTTTATCACTGTATCACAGTATAGATAAGGCTGGAAAGGACCTTGAAGATCATCTAGTCCAACCTATAATCCAACTAACCTATCAGCTACATCTAGATCATATCACTCAACACCTCATCCAGCCTACTCTTAAGCACCTCCAGGGTTGGCAACTCAACCACCTCTGTGAGCAACCAATTCCGCATCCTGATCACTCTTTCAGTAAAAAACTTTTTCCTAATATCAAGTCTAAACTTTCCCTGCTGAAGCTTAAGACTATGACCTCTCGTCCTGTCCCCAGAAACCAAGGAGAAAAGACCAACCCCTGCCTGGCTACAACCTCCTTT
>WEKX01004045.1:115676-132829 GCA_013390025.1 Pitta sordida | reverse complement strand
GTAAACAGCAGATCAAGAAAAGCCTCACCCCTGGTAGGCTCACTAACCAATTTGTGACAAGAAGCAGTCCTCTATACACTCAACAAACCTTCTGGACTGCCTCCTCTCTGCTGTATTGAGTTCCCAGCAAATATCTGGCAGATTAAAGTCCCCCAGGAGAATTAGGGAGGGTGATCTTGAAATGTCTACCAACTGTTTATAGAAGATTTGATCAACATCTTCATCCTGATTGGGTGGTTTGTAGCACACTCCAATCACAAATCTTGAAGTGTGAATAGAAACATTTACTACTTGTGGAGGGGGGCAAACTCTGCCAATCTTACCTCAGAAAACAGCTTCAGAACCGGTGGCATACACTTGAGAGAAACTTGGACACCAAGACAGCAACTGGCTAACTCACCGTTAAGCCAGGCATCCCACGAGGACCATCTTTGCCAGTATCTCCTGGGGGACCTCTGGGTCCTGGTGGCCCTGGAGGTCCAGGGGGTCCAGCTTGTCCTTGGTCCCCCTAAAACAACAACAACTCATCACAAGTTTGTTTTAGAGGCATCAACCACACAAAAAGCCAACAAGGTACTCAGAAAGAGTGCAAGACAGGCTGGAAGAAGCTACCATGACCCGATAGCAGCTTCTTCACCGCTCATGGCAGAGACAGCACTTTGCCTTGAAGACCAGCAGTTTGTATCTGTTTAGTGCCATAAGCCACAGAGCAGAAGATTCAGATTCTAAACTGCTTGTCCTACCATAGCCAAAATTTGGGCAAATAAGTCTTGCAATATTTTACTCATCTAGCTCTCCAGAGCAAGTGACTTTTCAATAAGCAGCTGTTCGTTTCATGATTTGTATAATGAGGTGAAAAAGAAAAGTCACATCTGAGAATATACAGTTTGCACAGCAATTTCCCAAGCCCGTGAATGATCTATGGATAGATTTCAAAAATGAGAATGGAAAATAACTGCTTTTCCACAAAGTTGTACATAATTTTCCATCTGTTTTGGAAAGCTGTTTTATCGTGACAATTCGCTAACTCTCTTCATTTTTACCTATTAGTTTGTAAAAGTCTATTTTTAAGAGAGTTGTCAAAACATATTACCTTCCCATTAAAAAAAAAAGACACCTCAAAACAGTGCTTTAGGATTTTTTAGCATATCATTGCAAACTGCTGAAAAAAGCTGTTGGCATCTTAAAACTGGATCACTCAGCAAAGCCACTCATAGCTTTGTAACTATTAATATCTTTAACAGCTGCTTCATTCCAAAACATTTTCAAACGAACAACCTGCCATAAGAAGGCATCTGACAAAAAGATACAGCAAAGAATAAATTGAATGTAAAGAACCAGACTCCAGTGAGATGAAGCACTACCTTAATGAGGCGGCGTTTAATGAGCTGCTGATCAGCAGAGAGAAACCCATGATTGATTTTAGGAAACACCATCTGATCAGGCAGGTGAAGTCAAAGGTTGAAGATCAGAGATGAGAGAATTGAAGAATAGACATCAGAAGGCCCGAGAAAGAAATAAAGATATATTCATTAGATTTGTAATAGTTTAAATAATATAAACTGGTGCTTCTGCCAGAAAGAAACTGTGCATTTTATTTTGTAAAAAATTACCTGTAATATACAGGACATACTGCTTTATGAATCAATCATATGCAATGACTATAACTTTTTACTCCTCAGATTTCTTGTGACAATTCTTAATGTGTATTAATTTTTTCATTACTGGGGCTCAAAAAAACCCCAACTACCAACATTTTTATATGTTGTTCTTTCAGCAAAGCTTCTAGAGACAAAGCACCAGTTTAACTTTCAGTCAGATTTTCTAACCAGCATATTGTGCCATGAAGAATGATATCATTTTAATAAAGACGAGTTCCAGTTTGACCGGATTGCTTCCTGCTTAATTTGCAAATGCACATTGAAAAAATATGGAGGTGCAGATTCATTCTCTAGTATCTAACACAAATAACTGACTCTACAAGTAACCAGTATAAAATTCACTGACGTTTTCCACACTCATTTATGCCTCAGAGGAGTAGAACGACAGGGAAAATCTCATCTGAAAACAAAATACTGAACAAGATCATGGAGAATGTGGGCATTTCTGGGGATAACACCATACACATAGATTTGATTCCACACTCTGCATCAGGAGTACTTATGTCAATGCAAAGGCAGTGAGGGGTTGACCTAGGTCCACCGTAAGGATCCATGGTATTCCACATTAAAAACAATTTTTCATGTGCACTTTTATGCTGATACAGAGAGACCTGACTGAACAGGTACATGTCAGCCACACAAACCTTGACGGTGAGGATCTGATTACTGTGCAGAGCAGCGACTGTGGGGAAGCCTGGCAGACCCTAGGGATACAGCATAACATGGTACGAAAACAGCACAACACAAACATCACAGAGACAATTTACTAACAGACAAACAGAACAAACACTATGCTTAGAACATCCCACATTGCCTACTGACAGGAAACAGCCTCTCTGTCATATGGGAAACAGTTAGGTCTGTACGACACTGCAGATGCAAGTCACTGCTTTAAAACAGGAATATCAAGAGATTTTAGAAGGAGCAATCCCATGAAGGTGTCTTTCCTTAAAATTACAATTAATTGTTAGGATAATTTGACAGTTGTTAAGACTATCAGCCAGCAGATGATTGAGCCATTTTCAATTAAAATGTACTACAGCACTTCAAGAGAGCTAAGTAGAAAGCTTTGACTCGGGATTGCTGCAGAACTTGACAGCAATTACAGTATACTTTGAAGTGCTTTGCATAATTAACGTCCTGCTCCTCATATTCTGTTTAACATATGACATTCAGCACATAAACTGGTAGCACATACACAATTATAAACATTGAACGAAAATCTACTGCTAGATCTTGGGTAGTCCATAATGCCCATGGTCAAAGTTTTCAGGACATACACAGCAGTATTTTCACATTCGGGGCAATTTTTTTCCCCTCAAGCACTGTATGCCACATATGGTTTCTCATATTCTAATCTACCTACGTGTGTAGAACTTGTACTGTACTGGTACGAATATAGAAGAGTGTGGTAATTGCAGTCTGCTGTAACAATACAAGGGGGTGAATTTTCCTCTCAGTTAAACCCCTTGCTTACACTGCCTTGTACGGTGTGAATTAAAACTTCTGGTAAAGCTGAAACCATATGCAGTTGAGCAGTGAATTTCTAAAAAAAAATGGAAATTCCTAAGCCCTCTTGTTGCCTTTACCACTGCACACTTTCTGAAGCAGAGGCTTGTTCAATGATGGAGAGACATTAGGCTGATGAAGACAGAATAAATATAGCCAGGTAGCTCTATGCTGCCTACCTACCTGCAACTCCCAAGTGCCACCTCTGTGAGACAGAGCTGGTGGCACAGCCCCTCTGGGAAGCCTGGGGCATACAGCTGCAAAACTGCACCCCCATAAGGGAAAACTGTGCCTGGCTCTTGCTGCTGGACAACAGGCCTTCCGAGAAGTCCTGTGTGAAAGCTCTGCTAGTGCAACCCATGCTGCCACAGTGCATGAGCTCTTTGCAGCCCAGCTGCCCTGATGGAGAGCACCAACAGGCCAGGGCAGCCTGCCAGGTCTCTCAACTGCAGAAGATTCTTTTAATGCGGCAAATATTTGCTCTGGTCACCTCCACATGTAATGACACTAGAGATCCTTTGGATCACAAAGACTGCATCAGTCTTTACAAAAAAAAACCAGAGTGACTTTCGGATGCATACATGTCCTTCACTAGCATTTCTGAGTTGCATTTAGCATCTTTATTCCTCAATACACACTCACGAGACAAGGAAGCTGAGACCCTGTAAGCAGATCCCATAAAGCCAGTGGCAGTTTAACCAGCCTTCCCACTTCATTTGGATGAACTGTGGTGTGGCTAACTGCATTGCTCAGTGACCTGAAATCTCCTCTTTAGAAACACATAAACAGAAAACAAAACCAAAAAAGGCTAGAATTCCTAACATATAAAGAAACTCACTCCATAGACACTGCTAAGACTGGAATGCTACATCATTTAGGAAAGAGAAGTACCAAATTTGCATTTATCTTATTATGGAATATAAGTTAAAGAAGTTATTAGACAGTGATGCGCCACGATGTTTACATCTGTGACTCATTAGCCCTGCTGTGCTCGTGGTCCATTTCTCTTCTAGACAAAACTGCAATACCCTTGTAATGGAAATGAGTACAAACAAGAAACTTTCAAAGGAATTAAAATCTGAGTAGCAAGCAATAAAAATAATTTATTTTAAAAAATAATCAAAAAATCTTTAAATAGCTTTATTTTCACTCATCAGCCTTTGGATTACAGCACAGTAATTTTCATTTACCTATAAATTAGAATTTATTTGCAGTTTGATATTTTAAAAAGTGGTAATTCAAAACTCATATTAATTTTGATTCATTTCATCTTGAAGATGAAGCAGAACTTAGAATTAATTAAGAAAGGAGCTTAATCCTAAAATATACTCATTTGTTATGTTTTTTTTTCCTTGAGAAAAAATGAAAGACTGGAAAGTTTTGTGTAGCTGTACACAAATTCATTTACATACAGCACAGTCCAGCCCCAGCATTCCCAATGCTTCCCAGCGCTACACAGGCAAGTTCAAGATTAGCTATCAGTACTGCAGATTTTTGTCTAAATAAACAATAGATGAGAAAAGGGGACAAACCCATCTTTCCATCTTCAGTTTAGTTACTTCTTTCAGCTTGTTCTCAGGTAGGACAAAGCTTTCGTTCCTTTGCCCAAAGGAGTCATAATCTTAGACCTAACAATCAGATACAAGCAATGCCAGTTTGGACCTGGATCACCTCCCATAAGTAACACATATCTTTGGAAAGAGCAGAAACATGGGAATATTAAATGGAACCCAGCAATGAAACTACAATGGGTCCCTAGCTGTTGCACGCGTGGGAGGCTTTAGAAGGCATTGCATCTTCAGGCATTTATGAAAGATAATGTGGCACACAATGAGCTTCTAAAAAAGCACAAAAAGAGCTATCCTCCCCACAAAATGAGTTCTCTTCTTTTCCTGTCATTCTGCTATAAATATAGCCACAAATATCCCCTAGATCTGTTTTATTTTTTCTCTGTCTAAAGCTGTTCTCAACAACAGACTCAAAGTTACTCAATTTTCTCTTTATTTGGTTCGATTCTTGAACTGTGCATAGGAAGGGTTCTTGTTCTGCACCCTGGGAGGCCCCAGCAGAATACAAAACACTACAGTCATCAACAGCGACCACTGGTCTACTAAATTCCTCTGCTGACAGCTACTCAAGCTCACCCTGACATCATAGCTGGTTACAATTTCTCAATTAGCACATTTGTTGCATGCCTCACTGCAATTTTTGCCCAAATGCCAAGCAAAAGATGCTGCTTGGTGGAGGCTAACAGCCATGCGACTACATTACATAGTGTACGTACCTAGAAGTGTAGGTGAAGCCTACTTGCTCCCATACAACAGCTACTCAGAAAACTGAAGAATGTCAGAACATTGTATCATCCTCTGTCTGATTTTTTTTTTTTTTAGTTAGATGAAGTATTTCTCCTGTTACATTCACCACAGTCTTCGAAGATGTAATTCTCATTAACTGTCCTAAATTTTTCACAGCACATTCAGTTCTGTCTACTGGTCTACATGAGGTTAATATTAGGAGATCATCATAACCTTGTTATAAGGCAAGTATAATAACATTAAGCAACAGTTTTACTGGTTTTACATTATGCTGTATGCACCTCATTTTGACTATTGCATTTGCTTAGTATAGTAAATGTCACAGTCCTCCTTAGGATTTTCCTTCTGACCTGCCAATAAACCCAAGCTACACAAGCTTGCATGTTCCTGTGAAGACATGGTAAATGAGACAGGAATTACCACCTGCTGTTCTCTTGCACTTCCTAAGGTTACAGCCAGCTGCTGCTATTTCACATCAAATCACACAGGCTTCAAGCCAGAGTGATCCTGACAGTCTTTATGGCTGCCTTGCCTCCTCCCAACACCACCTCTACTTCTAATTAATCTCTCAGACTGAGTGCCAGTCCTGCAGCTAATTACTGTATCTGCCCTGGGGAATACAGTGTTTGGTATAACCCTGTACCTTGCCATGGACTCTCAGCAGGAGCTCTTTTATATAATCTCTTTTATCATAACTACTGCTTTCTCCATCAGCAAATCTGCTAACAAAAACAGTGCACCACAACAAGACAAGGATCCAGGAATTTCTTTTCACTTAGGCAAACATTTAGCAAAGAGTTTTGTGTACATTATGTAATGATTCAGACTTTGCACTAAAATACTAAAAATGTAGTGTTTAAGATCTAGCATAAACAGACAACTATAAAAGAATTATTTTCTATATTGACCTCTGTGTTCGTAGTGAACTTTGCCTGACACTGCACTCAAAATGAGTAAAACTGGAAAAAGCCATTACTTCTCTACCTTGGCCCTATTATTAGATGAATTTTCAGTGAGGCAAATATCTTTTCCACACAATTTAATTATGAGTTCAGATGAATGATCACCATTTGACTGACAAAAAATATCCTTCCTGAAGGCAAACCTACTACTCTCACTGAAAGTGGTGACAGGCATCCAGTTAACTGCAAGATGGGCTGATCCTCCCCATAACCAAGTTGGGTCTCAATGAAAAAAGCTTCAGTCCTCGCTTATGTTTCTCTTCAACTTTTATGTCTGCTGTCATTATGTGATGCAGGTAATTGGTCCAAGCCTCTTCTGTGATGTTTATTAGGACTGGGTGAAAGTTTGTAAGTTGTTTTTGATCAAATCAGTCCAACTCAAACGTTCAGTGTTGCAGCACTTTCGCATGACAGCTGCAGTTTGAGATAGACCAACTACATGATGTAGTCTCAGTCACAGCACAGGGCTTTAGAAAAAGGAACAGGATGTACAGAGACTTCCTTTCTCACCATTCCTCTGGCATTACTAAAAAGGGGCAAGATGCAAACCAATTGGTGGTGAGTGAAGACATGCACTGCTTAGTTCTTAAGACAGGAATGACAACATCCTCCTCTTGGGAGCAGGTATGTGGCACTCTCTCTGGAGTGTCACAGCTGTTCTGCATTCCCCAAGAGAACCTCAGGAGCTGAATATGAAAGGCATGGCTGGGCCCTGGAGAGTCATTCACAGCCAAAAGAATGCTCCTGTGAACTCTGAAAAGAGACACATCTCAAGTCTGAGTGTCCCAATGCTTTAGACAAAGTTGGCAGCCAGTACCATCTGAGTTCTTTCCTAACCTCTGCTAGTGACAGAGCTCCAAGTTAACCTTGCTCCAGTTTGTTACCCCAGTTTTAGCTTAATGGAAAACAGGGGAGTCACAACAGCCCAATACCAGTGAAGTAGAACAGATAATTAGTCCCAGGAATGGAGTAGGTAAATACCCCTGCTGCCTTCTGGCAGATAAGGAAACAAATTCTCACAAGTTGAATTAAATGCTCACAAACAAATTTGCATTAAACCAGATGTACAGCAGTTTTCTCAATGCTTTGGTGACAGGTATGTTACTAGAAGGAATCTGAAAGTTTTTTTAACCTTCTTATTGTGGCACACTGGAAGTACAGTTTGAAACAGTGGTTACTTGAACAATAATTAGATTTACACAGGATAATTAATAACAAGAAACAATTATGAGGGTAGTCATATTGGTATGAAGAATGAAATTAAAGCAGCACTGTGTGTGCTAGATGTTTCTAGCAACACACAGTAAACCAGAAAATATGCTTTTATATATACATAAAAATACAATTTGAGGGAATACCATCACAATATCGCCCCTTCTGCTGCAGCTTTTGACAGTATAGTCATATAAATGACACCAAAGAGTACTAAATCAGAAAAGAAAAAGCTGGACAACACTAATTTCTGCTAATTAAAGCTACACAGTCCTTCTATTAAGGTAGATAAAATTAGTGAGCAGTATTTATGGAAGAAAATAAGAGAAAGTTTAGTATGATAGAATCAAATATCATCAAGGGCAGAAGAAATTCATATAATATTTTTAAATTATGCAAAATTATATTTAATCAACATAATAATTTGACTCAAATACTATATATTTTTGCTTTGACAAGACGTTAAATGAGGATAAAAATTATCAGCATGTGCTGTTTTAGGAACAAACCTTTCTATTAAATCACTGATTTATTGACACATGTGACAGTTATCAATGCCTTCAAAAATATAATTTTGCTTTTGGTGAAGGGGGAAATCAGATTAATTTTTATATTACTATCTCATGCAAAGCAAACCTGTTTCTTTCTTTAAAAAAAACACAACAAAACCCCTAAAATATAAAAAAACAAGCAATACGCCCCCCCAATCAATTCAAACAAAAAAAAATCAACAAACCCCACAACAGACAAACAAACTAAACCATCCTCCCATAGTCTAAAATAGGATGGCTTTAAAAGAGGGTGAACAGTTAGCGGTCATGGTTTAATCATCACTCAGTAACTAGTATTTTCTCATTCATGATTGAGGCACTGATTCTAATGACGAGTACAAGTTTTCCATATATTGTCAATAGGAGCAGGAAAAGGCTCAAAATATTTATTATATGTATATGTATTTCTTAGAAACATGTTAACTAATAATACAGGTATATTAAAATGAGACTTTTAAATTTTTTCATTAAAAACAAATCAGGTTAAAATTTATTGCTTGGATTTTTTTAGTTTCTCTTTAATATGGGATAGTTCATAAAAGTTGTGTTTATAATGTAATGTGAAGAAATACTTCAATTTAAAAAGACAGCTTATACCTACAGATATGCATAATTTATTTATATTTCGCTATTTCAGTAAATAGACTACCTCCAGGCCTATTTTTGATGATATTAGATACTTTTGAAATAGTTTGCCAGAACAGAAGAGTGGAACTTGCAAAACAATGATTTCTTTCTACTAGACAACAGATAAATAGGATATATATTAAATGTAAACAGAAAGGGAAAGCGTTAAATAGAAAAGAACATTATATCCCTATTTGAACCTAGCTCTATAACAGGACCCAAGTCAATCTTCAAGTCAATAAAAACACAATAAACTTCTGAGTTCCTTTATTTTCTGGAACTTCATCTTTCCCACTGAAGATAGTTCAGAGATATTATCAGTTCTGTGCCAACACAGCTAATAGGAAAGCTTACATAAACATATCAAAAGGAGAAAATAATTTTATGGAAGTGCTCTAAGTATGGCTTCTGGTTTCTTATTTCACTTAGACCAAAATCAATTTAATAGCAGCTGCTGGCTAATGATATCCTAGATAATACAGGTGTGGCCCTGTATGTTAGAGAAGCCCTGGAAGTCTTGGAACTTGAGATCAGGGACGATAGGGTGGAGAGTCTATGGGTTCAGATCACAGAGTTAACCAGCAAAATCGACATCATGATCCGAGTGTGCTACAGACCACGCAATCAGGATGAATATGTTGATCATTTGTTTTACATCTCAAGATCGTCCTCCCTAATTCTTGTAGGCAACTTTAATCTCCCAGATATTTGCTGGGACTTTAACATGGCAGAAAGGAGGCAGTCCAGAAGGTTCATAGAGTGTATAGAGGACTGTTTCGTATCACAAGTAGTCAGTGAGCCTACAAGGGGTGAGGCTTTTCTTGATCTGATGTTCATTAATAAGGATGATCCGGTGGGGGATGTGGTCATTGGAGGTTGTCTGGGAGATAGTGATCATGAAATGATTAAGTTTTCAATAAACAGAGAAATAAGGAGGGGGGACAGCAAGATATCCAAGCTGGATTTCCGTTGAGGAGATTTTGGTTTATTTAAGGAACTGATCAGGAAAGTTCCTTGGGAGACAGCCCTTAATAACAAGGGGACCCAGGATAGCTGCGTATGCTTCAAGAATGAACAGAAACAGGCACAGAAGGCACAGAAACAGGCTGTCCCTGTGTGCCGTAAAATGAGTCACTGGGGAAAAAGACCGTCCTGGATGAGTAAGGAAATTCTGAAAGAACTGAGAGAGAAGAAGAGGGCCCATCACCTTTGGAAGAAGGGTGAGGTCGCTCAGGTTAAGTTCCGTGACATTGTTAGGCCATGCAGGATGAAAATTAGAGAGGCAAAAGCCCAGCTTGAACTTAAGCTGGCCAATTCTGTGAGGAACAATAAGAAGAGCTTTTACAAGTATATCAATGGCAAAAAGAGGGGTAGCAGCAACCCCCACTCCCTACGGGATAAGGAGGGAAATTTGGTAACTAAGGATGAGAATAAGGCAGAGGTACTTAATGTCTCCTTTGCTTCTGTCTTTAATAGTAGGGAAGATTGCCTTCATGATGACTGCTTACCTGAGGTGGTAGAAGGGGTGAAGGAACAGTGCAGTCCCTCTGAAATTCAGGAGGCAGTTGTTAGACACTTGCTGATCCGTTTGGATCCCCACAGGTCCATGGGACCGGATGGGATTCACCCCAGAGTGATGAGAGAGCTGGCAGATGAGCTTGCTAAACCACTCTCCATCATTTATCAGCAGTCTTGGACCACAGGTGAGGTCCAGATGACTGGAAGATGGCAAATGTGACCCCTATACATAGGAAGGGATGGAAGGATGATCCAGGAAACTACAGACCTGTTAGCCTCACCTCAGTTCCAGGCAAAGTTATGGAACAGATAGTACTGGGCGCTATCATGCAACACCCGCAGGATGGACAAGAGATCAGACCCAGCCAGCATGGATTTAGGAGGGGTAGGTCTTGCTTGACCAACCTGATCTCCTTTCATGACCAGGTAAGTTGCCTGGTGGATAAGAGGAAGGCTGTGGATGTGGTATATCTGGATTTCAGCAAAGCTTTTGACAAAGCCTCTCATGATACACTCCTGGGGAAGTTGGCAGCAAGGGGCTTAGATAGGAATATTCTCTGTTGGCTCAGGAACTGGTTGGATGGTCAAGCCCAGAGAGTGGTTAACAGTGTCACATCCAATTGGCGGCCAGTTACTAGTGGTGTTCCCGAGGGGTCGGTCTTGAGTCCGGTCCTGTT
The DNA here is from genome assembly GCA_013390025.1 of Pitta sordida. Classification (NCBI taxonomy): domain Eukaryota; kingdom Metazoa; phylum Chordata; class Aves; order Passeriformes; family Pittidae; genus Pitta; species Pitta sordida. The sequence continues at coordinate 121,797 of WEKX01004045.1, read as the reverse complement.
TAATATCTTTATTGACAATATTGATGATGGGATTGAGTCCATCATGAGAAAATTTGCAGATGACACCAAGCTTGGAGCATATGTTGATCTGTTAGAGGGTAGGAGGGCCCTGCAGAGGGATTTGGACAGACTGGAAAGATGGGCAGATTCCAATAGGATGAGTTTTAACAAGTCTAAATGTCGGGTTCTGCACTTTGGTTATAACAACCCCAAGAAGAGCTATAGGCTGGGGATGGAGTGCTTAGAGAGTCAGCAGGTGGAACGGGACTTGGAGGTATTAGTGGACAGCAAACTCCACATGAGCCGGCAGTGTGCTCAAGCAGCTAAGAGGGCTAATGGCATCCTGGCCTGCATCAAGAACGGTGTGGCCAGCAGGGCAAAGGAAGTTACCCTTCCCCTGTAATCGGCACTGGTTACAACATATCTTGAGTATTGTGTCCAGTTCTGGGCCCCTCAATTTAAGAAAGATGTTGAGGTGCTGGAACAAGATCAGAGAAGGGCAACAAGGATGATTAAGGGATTGGAGGATAAGCCCTATGAGGAGCAGATTAGGGAGCTGGGTCTGTTTAGTCTGGAAAAGAGGAGGCTTAGCGGTGATCTCATCACTGTCTATAACTACCTAAAAGGGGGCTGTAGACAGGCAGGGGTCCGTCTTTTCTCTCTGGCCACTTGAGATAGAACAAGAGGTCATGGTCTTAAGCTCCAACAAGGGAGGTTTAGACTTGACATTAGGAAAAAGTTTTTCCCTGAAAGAATGATCAGACATTGGAATGAGTTGCCCACAGAGGTGGTTGAATCGCCATTCCTGGAGGTGTTTAAGGGTAGACTGGGTGAGGTGTTGACGGTCATGATATAAATGTTATAGCTGTTAGGTTTTAGTTGGATTATAGGTTGGACTTGATGATCTTCAAGGTCTTTTGCAACCTTATCAACACTGTGATACTGTGATTTATAGCCCTGGTAAGCAAGAAGTCTCTTGTGTACCTGAACAAAAGGACAGAAGATACTTATTACGCCATTTACAGAAGGATTAGGGAAGACTAAGAACTATAGAAACAGTAAAGTTGGACAAAACATCCAAGACCATCCAGTCCAACCTTTGACCGAACACCACCATGCCAACTAAAACATGGTACACAGTGACACATTCAATTGCTTCTTGAACAGTTCCAGACTTCACCATCTCCCTGGGCAGCCCATTCCAATGCTTAACCATCCTTTCTATGAAAAGAATTCTTCCCAATGTCCAAACTTAAGCCCCCCTTGTGCAGCCTAAGGCCATATCTTCTTGTCCTGTCACTACTTGTCTGAAAGAAGGGGCTGACCACCCCCTGGCTTCAATCTCCTTTCAAGTAGTTGAAGACAGTGATCGCTCCTCGCCTCTATTCCCAACCAAACAACCCCAGTTCCCTCAGATGCTCCTCACAGGACTTACTCTTTAGACCCCTCACCAGCTCCACTGCCCTTCTCTGGACATCCTCCAGCACCTCAATGTCTTTCTTGTAGTGAAGGGCCTAAAACTGAATACAGGATTCAGTATCTGGCCTCACCAACACTGAGTACAGGAGACAATCAGTGCACTGCTCCTGCTGGCAACACTAATTCTGATCCAAGCCACCATGCCCTTGGCCTTCTTGAACACCTGGGCACAAGGCTGGGCTCATCTTCAGCTGCTGCTAACCAGCACTCCTAGGTCCTTTTCCATCAGGCAGCTTTCCAGCCACTCCGCCTCCAGCCTGTAATGCTGCAGAGGTTTGTTGTTACCCAAGTGCACGACTCAGAGCTTTGCTTTGCTGAATCTCAAACTGTTGGCCTTGGCCTCTCAATTCAATTTGTTCAGATCCCTCTGCAGAGCCTTCCTACCCTCCAGCAGATCAACACTCCTGCCCAGCTTAGTTTGCTGTGAACTTGCTGTGAACTTAAATCCCCTCATCCAAATAGTCAAGATGGACATTAAACAGGACTAGCCCCAATACTGACCCTTAGGGGAACCCCTGTAGTGACCAGCTGTCAGTTGGATTTACCATCAGTCTTTGTGCTTGGCCATCCAGCTAATTTTTAATCCCAAAATGAGTGCACATGTCCAGGACATGGGCTGCCAGCTTCTCCAGGAGAATGCTGTGGGAGGCAGTACCAAAGGCTTTATGAAGTCCAGGTAGAGATGTCCATAGTCCTTTTCTCTATTCACTAGGTGGGTCACCTGGTCACAAAAGAAGATCAGGTTGGTCAAGTATGACCTGCCTTTCTTGAACCCAAGATGTCTGGTCCTGGTCCCCTGGTTGTCCTGTATGTGCTGTGTGAATACATTCAAGGTGATTTAGGAGTAATGATTGACAGGAAACTTAATATGAGCCAGCAGTGTGCCCAGGTGGCTAAGAGGGCCAATGGCATCCTGGCCTATATTAGGAACAGTGTGGTCAGTCGGACTAGGGAAGTTATCCTTCCCCTGTACTCCGTGCTGGNGAATCTTTTCTCTCAGGCTGAGGACACCAGAACAAGAGGACACAGCCTTAAAATACACCAGGGAAGGTTTAGGCTGGATGCTAGGAAGAGGTTTTTCACAGAGAGAGTGATCTCTCAGTGGAATGGTCTGCCCAGGGAGGTGGTGGAGTCACCATCCCTGGAGGTGTTTAAGAGGAGACTCGATAAGGAGCTCAGCGACATGGTCTAGTTGGTGGGAGGCTTGGATGGATGGAGCATGGTGCCCGTGGTTCCATGCTTGCAGGCCTGATTCCTGGGTGGGCATTCCCTTGGGAGTTGGACTAGATCATCCTGTGGGTCCCTTCCAACTCAGAATAACCAGCGATCTGTTACACGATTTTTCCTGGCACCGAGGTCAGGCTGACAGGCCTATAGTATCCCAGATCCTCCTTATGACCATTTTTGTAGCTGGGTGTCACATGGCTAACCTCCAGTCACCTGGGACCTCCCTGGTTAGTCAGTACTGATGATAAATGCCATTGGCCTCATGGGCTTGTGAGTGTCTAAGTGGCACAGCAAATCTAACTACTTCCACCTGGATTATATGGGGGTCTATTCAGCTGTCTGTGCCGGTCTACCAGCTCAGGGGACTGCTTCCGCTGAAGATACCCAGTCTTCCTGTTGAAGACTGAGGCAAAGAAGGCCTAAAGTATCTGAGCCTTTTAATCATCCCTGATTACAATGTTCTCCTCTGCATTCAGGAAAACACTCAGTACTAGCTATTCCATTCCCAAGCATTCACCTGTGCAGACCTATTTCTATTATGCAGGTACAATCTCTACTTGGATAATCCATTTGCAATCCTATCATTACAAAACCTTCAAAGGCTTTTTGTTAAACTGGAGTAGAGCAGAGGAACTGGAACTGTGCACTAGCCTGACATTAGCATTTATTCTAACAGTCCACAGGCTAAACCCCATCATTTTTAATTTTTTCATGGCTCAATACAGTAAAGCAAATCTCTATGGACATTTCATAAAGCCATGCCCTCCGCAAAAAGAAGATCATCCAAAAGATATACTAACATTACCATTTCTTACACTGATATTGAGGAAAGCTAGTGCTGCCTTTGACCTAAATGTTTAGTCAACCAGAACTTTAGAGTAATTAGAGATCTGATATAAAAATATATTAAAAGATTTAAAAAGAATTTTTTTTTCAAATAAGACTGGACTTCTGAATGCATTAATTGATACCTTATCTGTGGTCTCGTGACTTAAATCTCTACTAACCCACTGCTCAAATTCACACTCAATATGAATGTCAATATCAGTCACACTACTGCAATGTTGTTCTGGCTCACATTTTCTACAGAAACTATGGGCATAAGTAGATTAAGACACACGGCATTATGAACTAGAGACCTTATGCCATCTCTTTATGATGAAGGAGACAGATCCAGAGATTACTTCTGAATACTTAAGAAAACTCCTCAGATTCTTTATAAAACCCCACAAAATCCCAGACATTATTCTAAACATACAAGTGCCTGACCTCTGGGCGTTATTTGCAGAGCTGAGTTTTAGTGTACAAATTTATTGAAGATATTTTCAAGAAAACCTCAACTTCAAAGCAGATCAATATATATCCTGCATGTCCAGTGACTGTGAACAAGAACGTTTGAGATAACTGATTACTATTTTTATAGCTCTGAAATTATTTCAGAAAGAAGGAAGAGGGTCCAGAGAAGGGCGACAAGGATGGTGAAGGGACTGGAGAACAAGCCCTATAGGGACCGGCTATGGGAACTGGGGTTGTTCAGCCTGGAGAAGAGGAGACTCAGAGGTGACCTGATTGCTGTCTACAACTACCTGAGGGGAGGTTGCAGTCAGGTGGGTGTGGATCTTTTCTCTCAGGCTGATGACACCAGAACAAGAGGACATAGCCTTAAGCTACACCAGGGGAGGTTTAGACTGGATGTTAGGAAGAGCTTTTTCACAGGGAAAGTGATCTCTCAGTGGAATGATCTGCCCAGGGAGGCGGTGGAGTCACCATCCCTGGAGGTATTCAAGAGAAGACTTGATGAGGTGCTCAGTGACATGGTCTAGATGGTGGGAGGCTTGGATGGACGGAGCGTGGTGCCCGTGGTTCCACGCTTGTGGACCTGATTCCTGGGTGGGCGTTCGCTTGGAAGTTGGACTAGATGATCCTGTGGGTCCCTTCCAACTCAGAATAACCTGTGAATAACCTTTGAACCTGTGATATCTCCAAAATCTCAAGGTGAAACCTTGGCTGGAACAGAAAACATCTTTGCTTCTTGCAATCTGTTCTTAGCGGAACAGATTGCAAGTTTTCTTTTTTTTTGTTCCAGCAGAATTTAAAATTTTAAGGTCTCATCTTGATGTGGACAGTCTTTACATTTTATTTTGGTTTCTCTTACTAATGAAAATGCCTGGAAGAAAGCAAGCAGCTTTTCTAAAGAGTAAGGGTTACTTTGGTATGCCAGTCATAAAAATTACTTGGAATAATAAAGATCTTTGCTAAGCTAAATGCTTGTTTCAAACCAATATGTAAAATACAAAACCAAAGAAACTTCAGGCACCTTATCTCTAAAGCACGAACTAGATTTACACTGTTCACCACTTTCAGATACTATATCCCATCTGTCTGCAACCTTGTCAAATCCAACTGTTAAGGTCATGCCCCAGTTACCTTCAGGTAGAATATTTCTTGAAAATAATACTGTACAGTGTTACCTCCAAACCCATTTACTTCACATAAGCAATGATGGAAAACTATATGCAAAGGTAATCAACCAGTTTTAAATGGGGTTTGTTTCATCTGGCACATGACTGACTGACACAAAAAATATTCCCTTTAATTATATTATATAGTAAATCCCCTGGCACAGAAAATTGAGCAGATTCACCCTGAACACAGTCATCAGAGGTGGTAACTGATGTACCATGAAACGTAAAATGGTCAGAAGGTTCACAGTACTACCTGTGAAAGACACAAGGCAAAATAGGAGAAGCTGCTGTAGAACACATTGAAAATAGATAAAGGGAAAATCACTGTTCAAATTATCCAAGACAGATCCATCTGCTTAACAAGGAGGTGTGTTTCTACAATATGCATTGTCTAAAAAATTGATGAAGTTTGAGATAGCCCACAAGGTGCTATTCATCACCTATTCCTCTTTATTACTAACTATATTGAATTTCTTTTTGGCAATCAGATACAGAATTCAGCCTCAGCAGTCAGCTGCTTCTGCAGATACTTCATCTGCTGGGAGCTTCACACAGCAGAGAGGAGACAGTCTAGAAGGTTCTTAGAGGTAGTCGATGACTGTTTCTTGATGCAACATGTGAGTGAGCCTACCGGGGGGGGGCGGTCCTTGACCTGTTGTTTACCAATAAGGAAGGGTTAGTCAGTGATATCGTGGTTGGAGGAAATCTGGGATGCAGCGATCATGAGATCATAGAGTTCTCAATCGGCTACGTGCCAAGAAGGGGCACAAATCAAACCTCCATGCTCGACTTTCGGAGGGCTGACTTTGGGCTGTTTAGGAACTTGATTGAGAGGGTACCATGGGAAAAAGCCCTTAATAGCAGAGGGGTCCAGGAGGGCTGGACATACTTTAAGAATGAGCTCATGAAGGCACAGGAGCAGGCGGTCCCAATGTGCCGAAAAGTGAGTC
>WEKX01004045.1:103244-114809 GCA_013390025.1 Pitta sordida | reverse complement strand
GTTTACAACTACGTGCGGGGAGGTTGCAGCCAGATGGGTGTGGACCTCTTCTTCCAGGCTGACGACACCAGAACGAGAGGGCACGGCCTCAAGCTACGCCAGGGGAGGTTCAATCTTAACGTTAGGAAGCGGTTTTTCACAGAGAAAGTAATTGCATATTGGAATGGGCTGCCCAGGGAGGTGGTGGAGTCACCATCCCTGGAGGTGTTTAAGAGAANGTCCCTGGAGGTGTTTAAGAGAAGACTCGATGAGGAGCTTAGGGACATGGTCTAGCTGGGGGGTGTAGGGCTGGATGACGTTGGGCCCCTTCCGGCTCAGAGTGGCCTGCTAGACTGTGAGGGATCTAGGTTGGTGTTACGCTCTGGGATGTGCTCTCGGTCTCTGTACGGGTGTTAGATGGTGAGTTGGACTAGATGATCCTTGTGGGTCCCTTCCAACTCATAATATTCTGTGATTCTGTGATGTCCTCATATATGACATATATAAGGACATATTTTGCATATTTTCTTTTTATGTACACTTGAGTTACCAAACCCACAAAGTAGCTACTTAATTTGTTTTCATGTGTTCAAACTTCTGTATCTTTCCTTGAAAACCTCTCCAACACCCCTAATTCCAGATTCTAATCCTCAGCTATGTAATACTGTTTAGAACATTGGTCTTCCACATTTCTTACTGCATCCCTCTCCAATACTTCCATCAAATTTGCTCTCCTGTTCTTTTGAATCTAAGGTCACAGCTGTGATGTAAGAACACACATTCTTCTGAACTTAAGGTCACTTGGTGCAAATATAGACCTCTGACTTATACTATCCGAATGAAGCATCCTCTCCTAAGCCACAGGTATTGCTCCGTTCTACCCTCCCTCCCTCTCTCACATTACATCCCCCACGAAATTCTGTAGTACAGAACCAGCCAAAAAATACAACCCAGCACGGCCTCTGGGAAATAGCAAATTTGCTTAGAAATCAAAAGAAAATTTTAAAATTATTCAGAACCTTTAGTCTGTGTATTAATTAGCTCAGGAAAAAAGCATGTTCCTCACATTGTTAACCTCTACTTTCTTTTATTTCTTACAATTGTTTTCCAATTTTTCTTACTGAGTTTCAACTAAAATAATATTTAAAGCTGTTCACTCTTAGCATACTGTTTTTATAATGTGTAGTCCTATCAACAAGTATAACAGGATACCCTGGTAGTTAACACTGGTAGCACTAACATAGAAATCATCTGTAAAAGCACATTGTGACTTTACATAATCTTATTGACCGAAAAAAGTAAAATTCAATTAAATCAAATTACATGATACGAAATAGTAGAGTAAAATAAAGTTGTAAATTCAAAATATTTAACATAGTTAATAGAAAAAAATAATCCATGGAACATATGGTTATGGAAAAATTTATAAGCATGTAACCAAAGAGAGTTTCTACGTCATCTGAACAATGCAACCAAACATTTTCTAATGAAGCACAGATGTAAAGAAGAGTGAACTAGTGCAGCAAATCTATCTTAACTTTCACCCCTGTAGTTCTCTATTCTCTGTTAAAAGAAACATGATATTTAGAAATTAAAAAACTTTTAAATTTCCTAAACTGTGTCATGTTCTCATGTCTGGGTATAATTATAAGGTGATAATATTTTTATTATTAAAAATATTAAATACTTACAAGCCAGGAAAAAGAGCTAATACATGCATACATTATGTTTGTTTAAAAGTTACTAAATATCAAGTATATTTTACACAAAATCTAGAAGTACATTTATTAGAAACTCACTGGCTCTCTGCATTGTGAAAGTCCATGCATGATGTGAACACACTGCTAGGGAAACTAAACAGTTTGGTTAGGAAAGCCAGCTTTTATACAGCAGAGCAAAATCCCTGAGAAACCTGCTTCCACCCATAACGGAAAGTGTGTATTTTAATGCATTACTATTGCATTACTCAAATCTTCCCAGACACTTACTGTCCTGCAGACACTTACTGCAACATGCAGGGTAAATGCGGCTAATAAGCATCATTAGCTCAGACAGTGTATTTAATTTAGTTTTGCACTAAAGACTAATTGCCTATTCAGCGAAGGGAAAGTGTAACATTTTTTTTAAGATGCTTACCCGAGGACCCTGATCACCTTGATCTCCCTGCAAAGTGGAAAGATGAGATGATAGGTTTAACAAAGCATCTGTGTGCTACCCAGCTCTCTTATATAATCTAACATTCCACTGCATCAATACTCTTTAATTCATGCTGGGAGGGCTTTCCATTCACCTGGTAAGAATCACCCATATATCAACTCACCTTCTCGCCTTTTGGACCAGGAGGGCCCTGAAAGAAACAAAAGCAAAGATGAATTAATGAGACTGATGAAATCCTGAGACATGGCAAGAAACAGGTCTCCACCAACTTGCAGTTTCTTCCCAGTAATGTATTTTCTTATAATTTTTCACTCCAAATGCCAGAGTTATTATAGAGACAGCTTCTTCACTGTACTAACAATAGGAATTAAGCAGTTATTTCTTGAATAGTTTGCTCACCCCGTGTGTTGAATCAGACTAGACAAGCAAAGCTATGCCTGAAATGGCAAAATTTCTATTGTTTTCAGTTAGGGACAATAGTTTATCTCCTATCAGAGATAAAAATTTTCTAAGACTGTAAAACTTCTTTGCAGGGCAGCTAATAAATTTAGAAACATATAAATCTGTCATATTTTGGCATCTTCCTTGTCCTAGATTGCCAAAGAAAAATGGATTAGGAAATCTAAAATACGGGTTTCATTACTTTCTTAGGCAATACTGAAGTTGATGTTTAGTCTCAAGCACACTGTTTTAGGCAAAATGAGTTCATTGTATAACATGATTTTGCGGAAGTATTACTGTTACTTACCACCCAACAAACAGTAAGGTGATAGAATCACAAAATGTGAAGTTCTTTCCTACTCCATTTTTATTAAGCACCTTTCAGAAAGCTACCAGCAGTTTTATAAAACACTAATTTTTCAGGCATCTTGTGAATAAAACCACTATCAGTCTGCAGAGAACTGGCCGCCTAAATAGTGCAGACTCTACCTCTAGTTTTTTGATAGATATGAAAGCGTTTCATTACAAAGATACATATGAAAGCAGATGGAAACAGAGAAGAAGCTAGCAGGGTCCACTATTAGAACACAAAATGAGAGTGTGTGAGTGTTTGTGTGTGTGTGTGTGTGTGTGTGTGTGTATACATGCAGAACAAGAAAAGGTTGTCACCAACAACATTAATAAAAATTCATGTGGTCCACATAAACACAGTGGAAGGGAGGTCAGTCTGCTGTGTATTAAAGATGTGATCAACCAGAGGCAAGTCTTTGAGAATCCTTATCGTAGCCGATTTTCTGTTTAGTTTTAAGAGTTTCTGATGCATGCCAGAGAAGAGCATCTGCTGCTCAACTTCCAAGGAGTTAAAACATATGCCTCTCCTTCCGTAGCCTGTCATCTTCTGTCTGCTGCAGAGGACACAGAAACATGTCTGCCTCCTGACATCCCTACATCTCCTTCAGGAAGGACAGTGCTCACTGCTAGCTGAGTGGAAACTATCTGCTCAATTAACTATGACCCCTGTCCACTTTGTGTTGCCCTCCAAGCACTTGGCCTCTCTAAAAAGAAATTAAACAAAATGATTAAATTAATAGATACAACCTTGCTGCACCTTTAAGGTCTATCCATATACTTTCTTTCATATACATTGGCCCTTATTGCCTGAAAACTGAAAACTACATGCAGTACTGCTTTTAGCTATGGACTCCACATATAGTACATAATTTGACATGACATTCCAGTAGAGCACATTTTCAGCAGATTTGCTTTGAAACTTACACACACATGCCATCAGGCTTGTGAATTTGTGAACTCATACCCCCAGTAACACAGTAATTGCATGATGAAAAGAACTAAAATCAGTCAATGTTGGCTGTTACTACCATTTTTACCATGAACACTGAGCACAAACTAAGTGCTGTGCTCATGTGCTCCACCTCTTTAAATTATCAAGCCATTATTGGCTCTGAATATCTTACTGGCTGCAAACTGCAAATAGCATAACCCCTATCTGCTACAGTCAGAATCCTATTTCTTGGGCCTTAGGCATGAAATTATAGATAACATGACATGACTGAGACTGTAGACAGATGTTGACTCGTGGGAGTTATTGCTACATTCATTCAGATGCTCAATGCCATTCTTATGCCCAAGGGTGGCCCTGCTTCTGGCGGGTTTTGGCTCACAAATTTTCTGAGGCATGCTTGCTACAGTTCTGCCTGTTGGTAGAAACTAAGATAGTAGAGATCACTTCAGCTGCCTGAATTAAGCTGTCTCACTGGAACAGAAACAAGTCAGTGTGCTCACACGAGGGGCTCAGGCAGCTGATCTGCAGGGCTGCTAGACTGTCTCCCTTGTACAACTGCTGGCAATATGCTCAGCCATCTCCAGCTGCAGAAGTGGCCCCTGCCTCTACCCTGCATATTTGCCACTGTTAAGAGCTCTCTGAAAGCACAATCCACACCCAAACACACTTTTTAATAAGATGGTATCACAACTAAATTCTGTTCTCCTTTTTCTCTTCAGGCCGTTCTGAAAATTACCTGTCCACATCATATTCAGAATTCCACTTCATTTTTCATCGCTTGGTGTTTGTTCTCCCTTAGTGCCACACACCATTTTCTCTATTAAGTCATCCTTCCAGCACACAAATTTTTCATATAAATTCTTCTTAAGTATCTGACAATTCCATTCTACCAGGAGTTAAAAATACATTTTCAAAAGGCCACAAGAACATGTTTGGTGTGAACATTCTCACAAGTTTCTACACTTGCATTTGCAATGTTTTTGCTTTCCACAGGATTCTTGAAAAACAAACAAGCAATTGCAAAAAAAAAAAAAAAAAAAAAAAAAGGCTCTTTTGGATGCAATTGAAGAGAACCAGTTGGGTTTCTTCAAAAGAAAATTAATGCATTACTTTCATGGCTTGTTCACCCATCTCTGGCTTTTCCCCCACTGTTTCAATTGTCCTCTATTGTTTTTGCAACTTTAAACAGAAAATTCCTATCCTCAGCCTTTGACATCTTCTTTCCATTTGTGCTGAGAAATTCTCCCAAGGTTTTTACTGCAGAATTTATTAGTGTGTGTACATGGAGTGGAGGCAGGGAGAAAGAAAAATCTGAGGGAAAGTAGGGTTTGCGGGGGTGGGGTGTGATTAGGAGACAGATTTGTTTAAAGAAGGGCAACGTTTCTTCTGTTTAAGGGTATAGACACAAAGAGCAAAGTAAAATAACACTAGTTTTGTAGGCCACAGCATAGACATGCTGCTTTTTTCCCAGGGAGACTTCTGTGCTTTCATTTATGAGATGGCAGAGATCAAGCTGCTAGCTGCTGAACAAATGTGAAAGCATTTTGTGTAAGTTATATGAAATGTCTGAGGTCAGAGCATTTCTGAAATAACTTTACAGTGTTTTCACTGGAAACAGAGGCTCTTTTCTCAAAGTGTAATTATCTACTCCAGACTACTATACATTTCCAAGGAGAGTTTACAGCCTGTTTCACATAAGCAAGGCCTTGTAAATCTCAAACACATGCAAAATCTGCATTCATAATTAGGTGACAAATAGTACTGTTTTTAAAACAAGGTCTTCTAAAGTAGACTGAAAGGCCTCCAGGCACCTGCCAGCCAAGCACAAAGCTGAAATCAGGGTCAAATCCATTCAACAGCCATGTTCAGGATTACTGACAGGTGATCCTTTTTTTTTTTTTTTTTTGGCTATCAGAACATAATTTCCATTCTCTGATGTACAAGAATAGAAGGGCAAGAAACACAGTACAGAAACCAAACTCAGCAGCTCCCATCAGACAGAGCTACTACATCAGACGCAGGTAACACTGTTTTAGAAACAGTCATTACTTTCCTACATTTCAACCACAACAACCATAGGCTAATGTAATACAGAAGCTAGAGGACTGAACTCAGTTTGCAAGATTCAGCCTTCATTTTCATTTGGCATCAAAGGGCATACAGTGGTCCTACTAGCAGTAGGTCCTACTAGCAGTAACCCCAAAAGAAATGTGACTGTCAGCATAAGGGAACAGCAGCCTTGCAGATGAGTAGAAAAGCAAACCAGATAGTCAACATCATATAGTCAACATCATCTAGACAAATTCCAGAAGGAAAACAATTTGCCAACATAGTTTAATTATGTTTGCACAACTAAATGGCATGGCATATATTGCCTAAGTTAATTCAATTACCAGAGTTTACTTTTAGGGTAAATGGTAGCACATAACAACAAAATAACCAGATACGAAAGTCAAACTTTTTCTTTGAAATTTGACTCATGACTTCCACAATTTGTAAGAATTTGACTGGAACAACAGTCCTCAGTCTAACCTATAATTGCTGCAAAATATTAAGATCAGATATGCTGAATCATAAGAGGTTATACAGAGTATTACAAAACACAGTTGTGTTTCATAACTATTTCAAAGTTTCTACACTCATTTCAGTCTTACGCCCACTACGCAAGCCCTGAACTACTGAGCAATATTGTTTTGGCATCCGTTGAGCTTGGTCATATTTTCAGCCAGCATTTACACATGCTATAGTTTACAATGCCAATATCTCATCTTGCATCAATTTTACAAGAGTTCACAAGAATTTCCAGTGAATCTCAACAGCTTCTACAGCTGAAGTCCCTTCTTTTTTATATGTTGCATTCTTCCCACGACCAACCACCACTTGAAATACTCTAACCAATCCTTCATCTGCTCCTCTTACATTCTAAAGTTTTTGTTAAAATATCCCAAGGCAGAGAAAAAGAAACCTTAATTGTAATTGACTTAAATAACATGTAAACGATCTAACTTGAGAAATATAAAACTGACATATATAGCAACTCAGATAAACAGCTCAGTTAACATCCAAAACAAGCAAATTTTAAGTGACTTCTGCTCTAAATCCACACAATTGTATTCAAAAGTCAGGTATTTATACCAATATACAAATCAGAGAAGTTCATAAACTACAGGCAAGAGAACATGATCTACAAACAAGGAAACATTTAGACTGCAATTTAGACATTAATTTTTCATGCAATGCTCTTTCTGAGATTGTGGTGAGGTACTTTTTTTGAATTTTATAACGTTGCTCACAAAACCCATCAGATCAGATCACAAGCTGCAAAAGGGTCACTGCTAATTGTGCAGCAGAATTCTTTTTTATCTCCTCTCCAATAGGAATATACATATATATGTGTGTGTCACATGTGTCTGCATGTAAGAGCATTCTGGTGGTAGAATTTAAAAACAGTACTGCATTTCTATATCAGCATTAATTTAGTAGTTGAGTAGATACATCACAAGGGACAGAAAAGTTAATATGGAGCATCGTAGCTATGGAATAGTCAAAAATGAGTATGGTGTCAATATAAAAAGTATTTATGGGATTGCTGATGAGATTCATTAATGAAAGTGTTGTCGGTTAATAAATATTTGCTGCAGTAATGTGAAATGATACCACAGAAATTCAAGGGGCAATGAATACAAAGAAGAATGTTTGGTGAACAGGAAGACAAAGTAGAATGAAAGGCTCTTTTTAAATTTTACAATAAAAAGAACTAGAGTGCAAAGATTTTTCAACATACATGGTTTCGTCTTTTCCTATGAAGAACTGTATGGGTGTTGGTAGTAGGATGACAACAGATTAGGTTAGGTTAGGTTAGGTAACAGGCTGGACTTGATGATCTCTATGGTCTTTTCCAACCTTACTAATTCTGTGATTCTGTGATTCTGTGATTTCTCTGTCAAACTACTGAAGCAGAAAAAAAGTTATAGCTCTAAAATCTTTTTAATGCTTTAGACTTCATGCCTTTTATTTTGCAGTGAACACCAAAAGGCATATGAAAGAGAAAAAATAACTACAACTGCTTAACCTCCTAATTATCTCCATTGATTAAAGTAACAGTGGCATAGTATCATTCAAGAGGAGTTTTCTGCACTCTCTAGTGAGAACTGTACCCATAAGCAGACAGAACCAATATAGAGCTATTTTGCTCAAAAATACTCATGTACTTCCGGCACCCTGGTCTAAGGAGATACGTTAAGCACTGATGCCTTGAACTCGATTAAAACACTCTACTTTATGGAAGTAATTAATATGCCCCAAAACCAAATAAGAACGGGGCTGAGGGAAGGGGTGTGTCGGTGTGGAAACAACAACAAATAAAAAAGAAGACCAATATAGTCCAGTGGAATTCAGGGCTTATAAAACTGCAGGGATTATGAAAGTACATTCTGGCTTTCTTTCCCAACACAATAGAAATTGAAAAGAAAAAAATTGTATGTTCTGCCAATCAAACTCATGAAATACTTTTACGAGATTTTTTAAATAAAAAATTTACCATTAAATATTTCTTATACTTTCTTTGGTAGATTTTTATCTACAGGCCAGCTCTTATTTATACCTAGAAGCTTAGTAAGAAAAGGAGCTCCTCATTGGGAGTTAACAACTTCCTGTTCTTTTCAGAAAACAGTATAGTTCATATCCTAATGTTTCAGCTATTTACCTATAACTTGAACAGTGGCTTCTGTAATTGAAACATCTCTGGTGCCTCCCTGATTGCTTACTGGCCTGCTAGATACAGTCAACCCTCTTCCACTTTGCGCCCCCTAGATGGCGGCTTCACATCTTAGCAGCATGATTTTTTAGTGATTAAGGAGGTCCCTTTTTGCAATTGTGTGACCTGGCATGCATGAATATTCAATTAGACAGTCATGAATATGCAAATCACCCCCCCCAGCCATGGAGGCGGCTCTGCCGCCGCCCCTACTGCATGGTCGCCGTGACAACTGATACGCAGCAACACAGTGCCGAAACAGCGCCAAGGGGTGTGGAGAAAATTTGCATATTAATGAGCTGCCATTCTACATGGAAGTAGGGCTTCGCAGAAGATGAACAAGACTGTGGTACTGTGGTATAGGAGACCCGACTGTAATTTAGCTGAAATGACAGTGCCCTTTGCTCATTTAGCCTTTTTTTGTTTGGCTTAACCTTTTTGATGAGGATGGCAGGCTGAACTTCAAGTATTTTGAAGACAACAGACGGAAGATGAAAGCAAGGAAACGGGGGAGTTTCAGAGCAATGGAGATTTACCACTGCCAGTCACTACATACAAGACAAGTACCTCTGGTCATTGAAATACATCTTCCAATCTCCCTTTAGCTTTACTGTCTCCATTACTACTGTGTGATGAAATAGCATACAAATATCTACTAGGCAGACCTTCCTTCAACCAGCATTTGGGTGTAGGAGATTTATGAAATATATACAGATGATGCATAGAGTCCAACTCTACAAAAATAATCTTAAATACACAGAAACAGATGACTGAAATACCAAAAAGTCCTCTCTGGTCATCTAGCCAAAAGAAGGTCCAGTTTCAAAACAAGACAGCTTTTTCAAGAATCTTGGCCTGTAACTGCTATCATATCAAGGCATACTTACATTAAAGTAGTAAAGGCTGAACTTGTATAAACAAGTAACCCTGCACAGCTCACATACAAACAAGGTTTTGCAGCTAACATGCATTTGCTATATTTCAACACTAAACTTATTTTCAACAAAAGTATTTTAACACAGGCTTTGAAATAGGGAAGGCTAGTTCCAGTCTTCCCTTTATTGTGGTGAATCCACACTTTTTTTAGTAGCAATGCCCCAAGTTTCACTCGGTATTTTAAAGGCAAATCACATTGTACATACACTGATTTTTTCTTTTTCCAAACTTTCCTACTCAGTACAGGAGACATGCACTCAATCAAGGTGGCAGAACACCAATGAAAGAAATATTCTTTCAGCATTGTCTGCAAATGCTACTATGAAAGATATGGTGGTTTAGATTACTTAATGGTTAAAAGAAAATGGCACTAAAACGGCAGCATAAATCTACAGTGATGTAAAAAAAATAACCCAGTGGGAGAAAAAGGCTTCTGAGACTGCAACAAATTAAGAACAATGCAATTATTTCACAAACTAGGCAACTTTTTAAACTTAAGAATATGCTAATGCTTTGGACAAACATATTTCAGCAAAATACCACATATTTCTCTGTGGATCTTATTTTTCTTTCTTTCCTATCCCCCGCTTTGAACATCCTGTAGTTTCTGTGTATGGCAGGCTCCACCAGTACACAAAAAAGCCTTTTTCCAAGAACTTCCTGACAAATGTCATGATAAGATTTACACTGCACAAACCCATCTGAGGCGACCTCCGAGTTCTAGGTTACTGCAAATGTCTCCAAACTAGTCTAGGTACAAGTCATTGTTAAAAGAGAGAAGGACCTGACTCTAAGTCATAACTCGGGTCTTGATGGGGATGTAACAATCCTTAATCACAGATTAATTTATTCAACATCAGAGAGTATATAGAAATAAAAGCACATTAAAATAGCACATAAAATAATATTTATGTTACAATAGGCAAAAAAATGCCAGTAGGAGAACCAAACCTTTCATTTATCTTCGCCAATTTCCTCTTCCAGAAAGAGGTAAACTGCAATTACATACTCATAGAGCTATTTTGAAAACTGTTCAGATTTGTGAAGTTTGAGTTGAAACACCAGATAAATGCAAATGAATTTTTATATTAACTAAAACATGCTAATACTTTTATATATAGACATATATAAAAGTGAGATGACTGAATATATTTTTGTAACCTTTCAGGCTGGTATGTTATACAGGAAGCAATTTAAGACAACATAAAGCTTATTAAAAACAAAACTGTTTTCTCTTCAAGATTAATAGCGTGGTCTACAAAATTCAGAACATCTTCAGGGGAAATTACACACATATGTATATGTATATTTAAATGGATATTCATTCTTTTTGGCAAGTGATCACTAGCAGACATAGTTGGCAGTATAACTGGATTGTATTTCTGAAAATACGTGATTCTCCTACATGTTTCTCAGTAGCTCACAGCTCTTGAATGTTGGATGTTTTACTGATGGATCTCAGTAAAAAAGTTTACTAGGGACAGACAAAGCATTTTTCAAACACAGCAATCTGGATTAAAGCTCATAAACAAAATGGACACTTACATGCCGTGGTCCTTAATAACATTACTGGCAGTACACAAAACACTACAGTGAAAGTCATGGAACAGATGGTCTTGTGTGCCATTACACAGCAACTGCAGAACAACCATGACATTGGATCTAGTCAGCATGGATTTCGGAAAGGCAGGTCCTGCCTGACTAACCTGATCTCCTTTTATGATCCAGTGACTCGACTGGTTGATGACAAAAAGGCTGTGGATGTTGTGTACTTGGACCTTAGCAAAGCCTTTGACACGGTTTCCCACAATAAGCTTCAGGAGAAACTTGTAAAGCACGGGCTGGAAAGGAACATTTTATGCTGGGTTACACACTGGTTGGAAGGGCGAGCTCAGAGGGTGGTGGTGAATGGTGCAACATCGGACTGGCGGCCAGTCACCAGCGGAGTCCCACAGGGGTCAGTGTTGGGCCCAGTACTGTTCAACATCTTTAT